>JASANB010000969.1:0-53312 GCA_030248155.1 Sabatieria punctata | reverse complement strand
GTCTCGGGTGGGGGCAGACCCCATACTCCCTGATACATGTATGCACTTATGCATGAAAACCCCTTTGTTTCATCAAATCCCGGTCTGTCCATAAGTTACAGTGTTAGCCAAAGCTTTACATCTGTTGCTTTGCTCCTAGAAAATATAATTATAATGCATTTCTGAACAACTGATTTTACCAAAAACATGAAGCTTAACAAAAGGATGGAGTTAGATTCATAGTGCCATCATTTTACTAGAAATCCATACTCAGATATTTGGTGATTTTGTGGTATTTTCGGCAATTTTTTTGCATAGAAAAGTAAATTAGAATTTAATTAGAAGTTGAAAGTAAATTAAAATCAAATTAAATTGTTGGTAAATCGGTCAAAGTAAATTAAAAAGTAAGTAAATTATTTTGTGGAGGTGCAAGTAAATTAAAAAGTAAGTAAATTACTAAACTAATTTACTTGACAACGGTACTAACCAGTGTTGTCTGCGTGCACAACATCCACGTCTAATCCATTAAGTGCGGCCAGGCACGTAAATTCTGACAACGCTAGACCCCGACAAACCATTCTAAATAGGCCGGGGCAGCCGATCAATTGTTTTTCTTGAAACTGCCACGGGGTCTTGAACAGATCGTCCACATCTAGCACGTTCAATGCGTAGGCTGAAAATTGATTTTTCTTTTTCTGCCCCCGCTTTTGTGACCTTTCGACCTACCAATGGTAGAAAGACCGCAAAACGATGGAAACTCCTGAGTTCTGATGTTTGCGATTACTTTGAAGAAAGATTTACCGTAACCTAAAAATACGTTATTGAAGTTTTTCCTGGCAGGCTGTTTTTGACTAACATTTTACAGTTTCAGATTCCAAAATTGCCTGTAAAACAGTGATTTTCTCTGAAACAATTTGAATGAATTACCAGCATGTAACGAGTTCAGCAGAAGATTCTGTCCTGTAGGCGACGAAAAGAAGTGAACTTTCGGGTATTTTGATAGAGTTATAGACAGCAAAGTCGAAAGCAAAAGTAACGAAAGCAATTTCGACGCCATTTTGTGTGGCTTTAGTTGAATTAAACCAATCTACCTATGCAACAATTTACAGTTTATTATCCGTTTATAAACAGAAAACGGGTAGAGTAACAGAAACATAAAACTCTGTACTGTATTTGCCAGTGCATATTTGTTTACAGTCAGAGTAGTTTGGTCGGTACAATTTATGGTTGGATGATATCGGATTTTTGGGATGCATATGATATTGCATATGAATATATGCATGCAATCTGTAGTGCGTGCATATTGATATTGCATATATCATATGCATGCAAAAATGAGATATGTACATATTTTTTGCATATTTGCATATTTTATCAAGGCGGCCTGAAATCGATAACTGGACGTTTTCCAGGCATTTTGTGGTTTGGTTGGAATGTCTACGCAATGTTTAGCATTTATTAGTACCGTTGTCAAGTAAATTAGTTTAGCAATTTACTTACTTTTTAATTTACTTGCACCTCCACAAAATAATTTACTTACTTTTTAATTTACTTTGACCGATTTACCAACAATTTAATTTGATTTTAATTTACTTTCAACTTCTAATTAAATTCTAATTTACTTTTCTATGCAAAAAAATGCCGAAAATACCACAAAATCACCAAATATCTGAGTATGGATTTCTAGTAAACTGATGGCACTATGAATCTAACTCCATCCTTTTGTTAAGCTTCATCATGTTTTTGGTAAAATCAGTTGTTCAGAAATGTATTAAATTATTTTTTCTAGGAGCAAAGCAACAGATGTAAAGCTTTGGCTAACACTGTAGCTTATGGGCAGACCGGGATTTGATGAGACAAAGGGGCTTTCATGCATCAGTGTATACATGTATCAGGGGGTCTGGGGGTCTACCCCCACCTGACGTAGGCCAGCCCCCCGGATGGGGACCTCCCGAGACGATTTTCCCAACCCCCCTCCAATTTTTCAGGTAAGTAATTTGTTGAGCAAGTTTCTGCGATTTTTTACAATTTAAGACACAAAAATAGCCAAAATAGCCTGCAAAACAGCACTTTTTAGCTGTATTTCAGCCAAAATTAGCGATTTTTGACGATTTTTAGCCCAAAAATTACGATTTTCTTCGATTTCTGAGGGATGAGACCAACCCCTCCCCCTTCGGCAGATGACCTGTGATGTATGTGATGGTTGCACGAAAACTGTAGCTTCACATTCTATACGTAGTATAGGATTCCAATTAAAACTTCAGAGAAAACTGTGTTGAATGATCTGCTGCATTGCAGCTGGGTTTCCATTCTCAACAGTGAGAGCATGTGTACATTCTGTGGTTAAATAGACAGACAGAAAAGGCACAGGATCACACAAAAGTTACATGCGAGAGCCAAGACTACCACAGATCGAATAGTCAATGAAGCAAATTACAAGTAAATTAGAAGTAAATTGAAAGTAAATTTTTCAGGCTTTTCGATCTAATTTAATTTACTTTTTACTTGCTTCGCCATTTTCGTCAGAGATTTAATTTTATTTTAATTTACTTGCCACTTAATTTACTCTTCGGAAGTAAATTATTTTCGAATTTAATTTAATTTTAATTTTAATTTATCTGACAACGGTATTTATTAGGCACACCTATTTTACAGATACAGACCTCATCTGGAGAAAACAAGAGGGGAAACACAGTTTGGCATGAAAGACCAGCTCATTTCGAAATTTTTAGATAAAAAATGGTTGACATTACAGATTTTTGGCTAAATTACTGTTTGCAAGTTCAAATTTGTTCTCTCTAATGCATACATGGGCCGGAAAAATCCGGAGGGGTAGGGGGTGGAGACCTCGGGGGGGGGGGGGGTTCCCCGAAAAAGGCCAAAAGGCCAAAAAACGCCTATTTTGCCTTAAATAAGCGAAAATTTCCTCCCTCCGGGAGGGGGTGGGTGGGTGGGGGAGGGAGGGAGGGGTATGGCCGGTCGAGGGGGAGGGGTATACCCCCTTACCCCCCCGGCCCAAGGATGCTCTAATGTGTTATACGAAGCCGTTTGTAGTCCAGTCCTAGTTTTTTTTGAAAAATCTCAGTTGAGATTTCCATTATTTGCGACTTGAGTTTAGAGTCTCAAGCCATTCATCTCCATCCTGTAAGTGGAAAGAGAAGCTTTGATCTCTGTAAAGTACAGATTCACAGTATAAACTGCTTCAAGGGCTTTTTATTTCAGATTTTTTATTTTTAGTTTGATGAAAAATTAGCATAAACCTGACGACTATCCTAAACAGAGAAATCCAGTCTGTTTGGCTGTTTTGGGATGTTCATTGTGTCACCTTAGCTTAGTTTGAACAATTGAAAAACTCCAGATATTCATAAAGCAATGAGGTGCTTGCAGAAATTTCAATATTGCTCAGCTCAAAACCAGAAATAGGTCAAACTAGCCCTCTTTGAAATTTGTACTTTTTGGACGAGTACTTTATGGATTTCTCCTCAACAATATATAAAATAACTATTTGAATCGTTTAACGTTCTTCAGGACGTAAGTATACAGCACGAAAAGTCAGCGACACCTTTGACAAAAAATATGCAAACTAAAAATATGCAAAATTTTGATATCAGGGTCAATTTGCATATGACTATTTTATATTCGAATTTTGCATGCATATGATATTGCATATTGGATATATGCGTCCAACCGTAGTACAATTACATGTAACTTGTGATCCGGCTAAGGGGGAGGGCGTATGAGTCCAAAATCTAAAGCGTATAAAGGCCGCCCCAAAGAGCGGAACAAAAGCCTTTCCAAGTAGGCACCTAAGGGTGGTTATTCAACTAAAACATTTTGTCATGAAAGAAATAAAAAATAGGATGAAAAATCGATTCAAACTGAAAAAATCGGGACAAAAAGCATGAGTTTCGAGAGGCAAACACGATATTATTAGTTGCGCAAAAGCAGCCCAATCAGGGACAGACAGCGCTTGACCAGAGAGCAGTTGCGATTTCCAATTAAATGTCCTTGTACAGTACCGGAGTTTTGCACCTATAAGACCGGGTCTTATAACCGGAAAATGCCCAAATTTGGGGTCATATTTTTGCACCAGTTACAAGACTCGGGTCTTGTAGGTGGAAAATCTATATTTTACAATTAAAACTCGATGTTCTGCATGAAATACACTGGTTTTGATCTTTGCAACAACTGACTGTACGTTTAAGTCTGAATAGTTCAGTTTTAAACAAGTTTTGAAAACTTGGGCAACTTAGAAGCTCCAATATGCTTACAGCAGCTATCTAAACCTTTCAAATCAAGAATTTTAGCAATATTACGCAGGTTTTAGAACGATTCTTGAACGACCTGAGTTCAAAAACTGCATATTTATTAGTTATCTTGTAAAAATATACACGAAAACACACCATTCTGAACCTAGACCCGGGTCTTATGACTGGAAAAAGCCCCCTGACAGACCCTGCTTTCTCTGACCACCTGCTACAAGACCCGAGCCTTATAATCGGAAAAGAAACCCAGTTATAAGACCCGGGTTTTATTTATAACCGGAGGGGTCTTATATGGAAAACTCCGGTACTTTCCAAATAGACGCTTATTTAGAATAGTGTAAAAAATAAATAAACGCCCATGGGCGCTTTTACAAAAAACCCGGTACATTACTACAGTATTCAAGTAGTCTTTTGCTATGCAAAACACTTTGCAACCAAATATCTTCACAACTTTTACTCATCAGAAACGATTCTTATTTATACACAACAATAATACTATCAAACAAGTTCTGTACGTCGCTCTGAAACTTGCCAAGTTGCCGCTTGAAATCACTACTTCTAGCGTTCAAATCCTTCCAGATATCGGAATTTTCGGTCGTTCCGGGAACGGCCAATGCAAGCACGCTTTTCAGAGACGCATTTGACTCAGTCAAATTGGGATTCTGCTTCAAAATCGCCTTAAACACGTTGGTGCGACGCAATTCAGCCAAAAACAGCTTGGTCATTTCTTTTTCATCTCTACCCACTAGCGAATCACCAGAATCTTCTTCAAAATCAACTTCATCACAGCAGAAAGAGAGCTTAGAAAATTGAGTCTCAGTTTCATCAGTCAACTCTCGTAGGGAGAAGAGATTTTCTCTAAAACGCATCCACCGTTTTACGTTCTTCCACTTTCTAGCGAACAGTTGAGGATAGTTCTTGGCTGTCATAAGCAGTTGCGTGAGAAGAAGAGGTCTTTTGGAGCGTCGGGGACTAAGAACTGCGTAACCTCTCGCTCTGTCGGAAACAGAGTCAAAATCCATCATTCCATTCCACAAATCTGTCAATGCAACCCACTGAGGTTCGTGTTTATAGCGGGCAACGTCCGCTAAAAGTACCCGATCAAATGAGGGGTGATAGGCGGCTATGGGGGATATGTGACCTCCGCCGTAAGTCACCCTGGCACGGTTGAAGTTCACTACCAGAACTGAGCTGACATTTTGTGATGACGTCACGTTTTTTATGGTCTCACGAAATTGGGTTACTTTGCCTGAAAGTTGTTTTTCTGATTGTGGATCCAAGTTTGGTTGATGAAAGAAAGACCTTTCTGGGCCCATACCAAAATTGTACTATTTAATACTAAAATCAATCTTTGAATTTAGTACCAGTACCATACCAAACCAAATACAAACCAGCTCCTTCTACAGTATACTATACCATACCATATCAAAATCAAACGCCTTTACCAGATTATTTTAGGACTACATAGATTATGGTTTTGGTAAGGCCTTTTCTTTTTAGTAATAGCTTGTTGGTTATATTTATAACACTTTTCAAATGCGTCAAAATATATCCCCAATCCTTTCTGCATGTTTTGATTCTAAAAAACTCAAGAAAGGTGGATTGAGCATAATTTCCAAAGGCTTCTATGACATTATCACAGCAAACTACCACTACTGTACCAAATTCATACCAAAATCATACCAACCAAATTCAAACTGAATTAGCTACTAGCACAATACCATACCATATCGAATTCAAATCGCCAAGTTTATACTGTACCATACCATATCAAATTCAAAGTTTGAATTTGGTTGGCATCTCTGTTCTGGGCCAATTAAAACTTACGTAGCTAACTATGCGATAAGTTCTTAGAGGAGCTGATTTCCTAATTAGCTATCTTTCATCTTATCTATCGCAATGTATTGTAGAATGTAAATTCAACCAACCCAAACTGTCGGCATGATTAACATCAACTTCTAAGCCGTTCATAGCAGCTAGACAGGAAAATTCGGCTAGAGTAGTGCCTTGCCGCGTGATAACTTCCAAACTAGGACATCTTGCTAGCTGTTTTTCTTGGAAAAGCCATGGCTTCTTGAATAACTTGTCTACTTCGAGAATGTTGAGAGAGTAAGCTATAAATTGCCAAGCTATATTTGGTAGTGATATGTAAAAGAACTGAAACCGCTAACCAATAGTAGAGATGGAACAGTAAGTGGCAAATTGTTGCGTTCTAAGGTTTTCGATCACCTTGAAGAAGGATTTTCCGAAACCTGAAACCAAATAAACTAACAACCTTTCGGTTAGGGGTAGGCAACAATTACGTAATTTTTGTCCCTTTTCAGACACCACCAACTTCCCTGACAATCGCATGTAATAATATGGCTACGCCCGAAATTTCAGTTTTTTGGACAGTTGGAGCCGAAATTTTTGCCTTCAATTACATGTAAAATGGTGTTAATAAAATAACATCTGTATACAATATGATATTCATAATTTTCTATATCGATCAGCTACAGCGACTGTACATGTACGTATAGTGTTCGTTTTACATAGAAGCCATTATTGGGTGGTTGCTTGCTACAGAAACCAAAGTGTATTGGACTTTACTGATGATCGATAGTCATAAAAGATTGAGTCGATAAGTACTATACCCTTATCTATACTATAACCGTTTATGCACCCTGTACAGTACAGTACAGTACACAAGTACAGTACTATTTGTAGAAATGTAGGAAAACAGAAAGACAAGTGTTCTGCTAATGGATAGGACAAAAATACCAATCTTCTTTTAAAAAAGCCAGATTTTAAATCTCACCAGATCGTAAGCTTTCCTCCAGTAGTACTTGCCCCCTCGGGGAGGAGAAGAATTCAACTTTAGCTTCTGCCACATAATTCATAGTAAATGCAGCAATGCAGAGAATAGTAAGACGAAAATTTACTGACATCGTTGGTATTTAGTCAGATGTAAAACAACAGTTAGATAGACAGTTTGATATGACTGGCTGGCTGCAGTGGTAAGTAAGTAGGTAGGAAATGATTTGACATCGCTGGCCTACCGGTTTTCCGTTTATTTTTACTGCAACGTGATTATTCGGTCCACCAGTTTTTGTTTGTTTGGGGCCGTCCATAAACTACGACGTTCAGAGAGGGGGGGTGGGGGTACCCCGAAAAACGTCGCAGAACGTCGGAGGGGGGTGGGGGGGTTGAGGCAAAACGTTGACGTATTTTTGGCCTTTTTTGGTAAGGTTTGACGATTGCAGAATAAGCAAGAATGCAGAGAAAGTCAAACGGTTTTTGACACATTTTTGTAGTTGTACAACATACAGTATGTTAGCGTGATTTGTACAGGGTGTGCAAAAAAAAAACAACCCAGCAGATTTTTTACTGTAGCAACCGTAAATCCCAACCGATTTGAATAAATCTTTTTTTGAATGAAAGACAAATAAATTATCGATCGGTAGAGTTTTCGTTAAGATGCTTGCTTGGTTCTCGAGATATTTGCCCTAAAATTTGAAACACTGATTTTGGCAATGAACAAGAGTGATTAAAACAACCCAGCAGATTTTTTACTGTGGCAACCACAAATCTCAACCGATTTGAATGACTCTTTGAACGAAAATTCGAAAATTTTATTTCGGGGGGGGGGGGGGGGTTCCTCCCAAACGTCGTAATTTTTATGGGGGGTGATGATGAAAACGTCGATAAACGTCGGAGGGGGGGTGGGGGTGCAAAATTTTGAATTTTTGAACGTCGTAGTTTATGGACGGCCCCTTTGTGCGCTTAGCAATTCTATGACTACATGTTTTGCTCATTTGACCAGACATACCATAAAACTTCGAGTAAAATCGCTGCGCTACTTTTTGGAGCATGCTTTTCCGGGCACTAGTGCAGTCACAGGCACTTGACACCGTTTATGGTGTCGGTACCATAAACGGTGTTAAGGGGGCGTGCAAAAATTACGTAATGGCATGAGGGGGGAGGGGGGTTCGCCAAAAGATTACTAATCATTACGGTGTGGGGAGGGGGGTTGGCGACTTCATTACGTAATTTTTCAAAGTGCAGAAATCACCGAAGTGGTCATAATTTTAATTGTTTTTACGTACAGTACATGTACATGTAGTCCCGATTTGAAGCCATTGGGCTTACATTTTCTCAATTTCACTTAGATGAACGCTTAGATTAGAGAATAGCTACCGTTTAAAGTAAGGCTTTCCAATTTTTAAAATGCTAAATGGCAACAGTGACCTTTGACATCTGTTTGATAAGAGTTAATAAAAGGGTATAGCACTTATTGACTCGATCTTTTACAGGGTTTGTGCGGTTTTTTCAGAGCAGAATTCCCTGACCAAAGTCAAATTTCCCTGACCAATCAGAGTGAGAACATTCTAACAAGGGTGAGAAGTATTTAAAAATTGGCTTTTTCAAATCAAATTTTTCCCTGACCGGTCACCAAATTCCCTGAATTTTTTAAAATTCCCTGACTTTTCCATGACTCCCTGCCCTGACTTTTCGGGTCCCGCACAAACTCCGTTTTATGACCATCGATCATCAGGCAAGTGATATGGCAGCAGCCCTAAAATCTACGATAAAACACTTTGGTTTCAAGTTTAACAAGAAGCCATCCGTAAAACTAAGACTATGCGTACATGTACGTATGTAGTTGTAGCTCATCAATAAAGAAAACTAAGAAAATTATCAATTGTTACTGTATAGATGTTATTTTACATAAAACGTCATTTTACATGGAATTGAACGCAAAAATTTCGGCTCTATCTCTTCAAAAAATTGAAATTTCGGGGGGAGGGGGTAGCCAAATTATTACGTAATTAGGGGAGGGGGGTCAGAAAATTATTACGGGCGATTATCCGGGGGGGAGGGGGGTCCGAAAATGGGCAAAAATACCATTACGTAAAAATACCATTACGTAAAAATACCATTACCTAAGTGCCTGACTGTAGTAGTACTGAAGCAGCGCTACCATTGAGGCATAGTGTATATCAATTCAATTAAATATCAAGCTGACCATCTCTGTTATCTTAGTTTTTGTGTCAATTAATTGCTGGCTTAATCAAAGAAATTCTTCTGAAAATGACAGTACTTTACATTATAAACGTGGGCAAAACCGGTCACAGTTATGCTGTTTAATAAAGTAAAAAAAACCAAAAAATTCTCGGAAAACCTGAAAACAGAAACAAAATTTTCGAAGAGGATACCGATTTCCACTAACAACAAAAAAAGATGTCCTATGTTGGACGCAAGCAAATAATTGTACAATATGGCTGCCTGTGTCTAACCTAGCTAGCTGTTAGGCTAAAAGCTAAATATATCCGCAGCTTGTCGGAATTACTCACTCATTAGTTGGCTGATTGCAAGCGCAAGTCTATTGCGTCATACATAGTTTAATATTTATTGAAGTGCTTCTCATTATTGGATAAGCTTGACTCAGGAATAGAATCATCCTGTTTGTGAAGAACCTGTCATACCATAGTCCTACGCCCAATGCATTTCTTGGTCCTAGTGTGATTGCATCACACAAGTACCATATAGAGTACAGGTTGTCCAAAAAACGGGAATTCACTTTCAGCTTTAGTTTGCGCAAACAGATCATTTAGCTTCTGGTGTCAACTGAAAGAGCGCGCCATGACCGATCGACTGCCTGTACAATCTTTGGTACCACCACAGTCCCCGAACGTGGGGTACCACTTCCAAGGTGCCGCTACTATATATGGTACCGCCGGCACAGTTGGTGTAGTGGTTTAGGCCGCATAGCCACTATGCGCGATGTCGTGCGCTCATCCTCTTGGCGCGGCAAGTTTCTTGCCGCATGCTCCACCCACACCACCTAAAGCTGGTGACAGCTAGTAGGTAAAAAGGGAACCGACTGGATCTGCTGTTGCACTGAAGCCACTCCACAAAGCATGCTGCGTTGGGAAGAAGATCTACGATGTCAGAAGCTGTCTGAGAAACCAACTATGCTGGGAGCCCTCTGGCATATGGGGCACCGGCGGCCGTCGGGAGCTGTCAGCATCATGGCATCGACACACCGGCCGCCCTCCTGGTGACCGGCGCCCAGCAGCATGGCTAGGAGTGGCTGGCAGTGAAAGAAGGACAACGTCTGAGATGACGAATCACGGGGGTAGCGAAATGGACCTCGAGTCTGATCGTAGGCCGTAAGGCCCCCCGCAAATCGGATATATGGTGCCAGTACCATAAACAGCATTGCGTCCGACTGTTTTTGTGTGCTGGCTTTTGCATCAAATTCGGAAGAGAAAGTGTGTTCTGCTAAGTTTGGAGAAAGTACATTAGTCCTATTCCTAGAGTAACCATTGTTCAAGGGCTGAATAATAGACTTGGGGGCCGTCCATAAACTACGACGTTCAAAAATTCAAAATTTTGCACCCCCACCCCCCCCTCTGACGTTTACCGACGTTTTCATCATCACCCCCCATAAAAATTACGACGTTTGGGAGAACCCCCCCCCCCGAAATAAAATTTTCGAATTTTCGTTCAAAATCTGTAGCTGCTTTTCTGACTGCGTAATCACAAATGAATAATAGAAAAATTTATGCCTGTGCACATACGTATTTACCAGTTAGTTTCACCAATCTCTCAAAAAGTTATTTAACTTTCAGTTAAAAAAGAGTCATTCAAATCGGTTCCACAGAAAAAATCTGCTGGGTTGTTTTAATCACTCTTGTTCATTGCCAAAGTCAGTGTTTCAAATTTGAGGGCAAATACCTCGAGAACCTACAAGCAGAGCATCTTAACGAAAACTCTACCAATCGATAATTTATTTGTCTTTCATTCAAAAAAGATTTATTCAAATCGGTTGGGATTTACGGTTGCTACAGTAAAAAATCTGCGGGGTTGTTTTTTACACACCCTGTACAAATCACGCTAACATACTGTATGTTGTACAACTACAAAATGTGTCAAAAACCGTTTGACTTTCTCTGCATTCTTGCTTATTCTGCAATCGTCAAACCTTACCAAAAAAAGGCCAAAAATACGTCAACGTTTTGCCTCAACCCCCCACCCCCCTACGACGTTCTGCGACGTTTTTCGGGGTGCCCCCACCCCCCTCTCTGAACGTCGTAGTTTATGGACGGCCCCTTGATGAAGAAACACCAAGCAAAACCCAAGCCAAGCCTACGAGTAGCTACAGTTTTACAGAGTCAAGTGTCCAACAGCAAGCAATCCTTTTATTGGCCAGAAACACATCAACGTTCTACATCGCCATACAAGGTGAAGCTCCTAGCCACTTTATCAAGTGCATTCAGCGCTCTTCTAAACTTCAGTCTCTGAAACCGTCGCCACATCATATCGGTGTTGTCGCGTTTCGCCTTTACAATGATGGCCCACGGCCGATCCAACTGGTCCAAGTCGACATTCGGAACGAGCTTCATTTCTTGCGAAAGCGCGCAAAAGGCGAACAACCAGAAGCAAAAAAGCGCGCCGGCACGGCAGTTCATGGTCGGGCGAATTGTCAACGGCACGAAACGTCGAGGCGGAACGGATTGGCGCAGTAATTACGACATCGGCCGTAGCTGCTAATTAATATTGGTGGCTAAGGTTACGACAAGTGTGGGAAGTCTCATGACTATAACGCTATTTCCCTTTATGCATCAACAGACCGAATCAGCGGGTGTTGATACCAAAATTGGCTTTTTTGGCTTCCACCACACACCGCCTACGTACTACTCACAGCTTGCTGGCAAGCATCGGCGTATAACGGTCTCGCACTTAACGCCGTTTATGGTAAAGACACTATATAAGGTGCCGGTACCATATATCGTACGATTCGGTGCTTCATAAATGTAACAGAGGGTCCCCCAGGAGGCAATTTTCCTGATTCCTGCCTGCCCTCTGATTTTCTGTCAAATACGTACAAATAGGTTGCTGAAAAACGGGAATTTACTTCCAGCTTTAGTTTGAGCAGATAGATCCTTTAGCTTTCGGTTTCATTTGAAAGAGTGTGCAATGGCCGATCGATTGGTTGGTCGCCTGGCAAAAACAAGCCACAGAGTCGGGTACTGTAGCAGTGTAAAGTGAGAAACTTCAGTACACTGCTTTTTCATTCTGTTTTTCAGTTTGTTTAATTTTTTGTGCTTTTGCCTCAAATACGGAGTGGAAATTGTTTGCTAAGTTTCACACAAAGCTCAGTGTGCCTCCAGTAGCTATCAATCAAGAGCTGAATGCCATACTTGAAGAAGAGGCGCAAACCGCAGTTCCAGGCATTCTTTCAACTGACATCGAGTGCCTCTATGAAAACGAAAACGCTGTACCAACTTGTGGACTTGGTTTCACTTAGGGCCTATTCTTCAAGTATAGCATTCAGCTCTAGAATGATGGTTACTGGAGGTACACTGAGCTTTGTGTGAAACTTAGCACACATTTACCACTTCGAATGTGAGGCAAAAGCACAAAAAAATTAAACAAACTGAAAACCAGAATGAAAAAGCAGTGTACTGAAGTTGCTCAGTTTACACTGTTACAGTACCTGACTCCGTGGCTTGTTTTTGCCAGCCGACCAACCAATCGATCGGCCATTAGACACTCTTTCAAATGAAATCAAAACCTAAAGGATCCGTCTGCTCAAACTAAAGCTGGAAGTAAAATCCCGTTTTTCGAATCACCTGTAAATTCTTCAGCAAGTTTATACGATTTTTTGGAATTTTAGAAACTAAAATTGCCTGTAAAACAGTACATTTTTTAAGAATGTGAGGCTCAATTAACGATTTTTAAGCGAAAATTGCTATTTTTGAGCGTTTTTAGTGTCGAAACACTCCCCGGGTCGGGGGATGGCTTTTCTAGCTAACCGCCCTGGTGCATGTACAACATGATATGTCGATAACTGTCCTTTCATACTGTAACTACACCACAGACACGGGGGCGGAATTCTAATAAGACCGTTAGCGTGACAGAACAGATACATAGTCACGTCATGTCTCTCCGGTACTAATTAGCACTGTTTTAATTAATTAATACTAGACACAGTAGCATGGCAACTTAGGGCAAGTCTCTTCTCAACAAACTAACAGACAAGGCGTCCTGTAAAATAGAAATATAATTTCTAAAATGACTACTTCTCTTATTCAAACTGATCTGAACCTTTTCAAACACCACCGATCTAGACGTATACGGTACTGACAAATACAAAGTGGCCAATAAACCCGCTCTAGCGTTATTGCCCAGTTCCTTAACTAAACTTGCAAAAACTAGCGTAGCCCTCAGTTCCATACAGAACAGTCTAGTATAAGTGTATTCCACGCTCCAGCTAATATTCGACGCACAAAAGTCGTAGTCAGAGCAGCATAGCTCAAACCCTTCAAAGGTCTGCACCAATTTCTTGCTCAAATTAGCTACCATATCTTCCTCGCCAACAGTAAGACTGTTGGCATACTGTACATAGGTCCAAACCGCCTGTGCAAAGCTGCCATTTGAGTCGCTTTTGACGGCGTACAGTAGCTGGGTTACGGTACTCGGTAGTCTAGGACTCCTGACGCGAAGGATACTGTACCCTCGGGGCTGCCCGGAGGCTGAGTCAACGTCCATCATGGACTGCCATAAAAGGGGAAGGTACAGCCATTGTGGCTCGAAATCGTAGCGACTAACTTCGGCCACTAAAACGCGACTGGAACCGGCGTGGAAAGCGGCTACTGGGGAGAAATGACCGTAGTCAAAGCCGAATCGCTGTCGATTGTAGTTGAGAACAAGGACTAAGTCGCCTTTTAGCGAAGATGTGACGGCTTTGAGAACGGTGCGAAATTCGTCCAGTTGGTCTAAATAGAACTAGTTTATTTTACAGTCGCACACACTTAATCATACATGGGCCGGGCGGTCTGGGGCTACCCACCCCTCAACTAGGGCTCGACCCCCAGCCACCTGAAGCCGACTTTTTGTTCCTGACCCCACCCACCAAAATCGCCGCGATCCCCCAAACCGGCAGCAGGCCCACCCCCAAATTTTCGGATTTTGACTACCCCAACCCATTTTTCCGGCCCATATATGCACTTAATACAGTCAGGCACTTAACGCCGTTTATGGTACCGACACCATACATGGAACCCGACGTTCGAGGCCTGTGGTGGTACCATTACCATATAAATATGGTACCCCTACCTTCGCATCGGTACCGGTGCCGGTACCATGGTACCACTCTGTTCAGATTTCGCACCATATATGGCACCACCACAGGCCCCGAACGTGGGCGTACCATATGGTGCAAATGAAATAACATACACTTTCTCGCCGCAAAGAGTTGGTGGTCGGCACAAAGCCGAACCCAGGCCACCGAAAACTGGCGACAGCGAGTAGGTAAATGGGAACCGACTGGAGCTGCCTAAGCACCTAAAGCTACTATAGCAACCACACATGTGTTGGGACATACGGGAACGGGGACAGCTACCACTGACACCGAGCATGTGGTTAGGCTAGTAGCGAAGGAAGGGCAGGATGTGGGTGTGCGTGATGGACCCGAAATGTGGCCTAACGCAGGGGCTACGGCCCCGCCCGGTCAGTCCATAAATCCACCCGTTACATTATGCGATTGACTACACACCTAATGACCGCGTGGGAGAGAGAACAACAGCGATCTGGAGAGGCTACCTACCATACATGTAACAGGTCATCCGCCGAAGGGGGGAGGGGGGGTTGGGGGGGGGGGGGTCTGGCGCCGGCCGGGGGGTCTGAGCAAAAATTGGGGGCCGGGCACTAAAAACCGCTCAAAAATCGAAAAAATCGCTATTTTTGGGCAAAAAATCGTCAAAAAACCGCTAATTTGGGCTGAAATACAGCTAAAAAGTGCTGTTTTACAGGAAATTTTGGCAACTTTTGTGACTGAAATTGCAAAAAATCGCAAAAATTTGCTAAAAAATTACTGGCCAGGGGGGTCAGGAAAATCGCCTCGGGGGAGGGGTCTGGCCTAAGTCGGGTGGGGGCAGACCCCCTGTTACATGTAGGCTACCTACCTTCAGTGCGCGCGTAGGTGGTGTCCACTTCTAAGCCATTTACGGTTGCCAAACAGCTGAATTGGGGCAAAGTCATTCCCGACTGTCGAACCTCTGACAACGATGGACAACTAGACAGGTCTTTTTCTTTAAATCGCCACGGCTCCTTGTAGTAACGGTCAACGTTGAGAACGTTTAGAGAAAATGCTGCAATTGATCGTTTGTTTGTTCTGAAGCTACAGAGAGAATCCGATTAGAAACCGGTGCAAAACAGAAAAACCGGTAAGAAAAAACCAATTCTTACTGAGCTGGGCCAAAAGACCGAACAGAGTTATTTTGGATAAGAAGAAAGGCTAATTAAAAAATACTGGTTCGCTAGTTAAGTACATGCAACAGGTCATCCGCCGAAGGGGAGATTCCACTTAATATCCGACTTCAATTATAAACCGCATTCCCCCGTCGGCGTCAGATTTTTTACAATCTCAGACACACATTTGCCAAAATTGCCAGTAAAACAGCACTTTTTAGGTGTATTTGAGCGATTTTTACGATCTTACGCGATTTTTAGCCTAGCATATAACCATACACGTAACAGATCATCCGCCGAAGGGAGGAGGGGGTTGGGCGCTACAAAACGGTCAAAACCCGCTGTTTTTCGGCTAAAAATCGTCAAAAATCGCTAATGTGGGCTGAAACAGAGCTAAAAAGTGTTGTTTTACAGGCGATTTTGAAAACTTTTAAGTCTGAAATTGCAAAAATTTGCTCAAAAAATTACTTCCCAGAGAAATCGGAGGGGTAGGATAAATCGTCTTTGGGGGAGGTCTGGCCTAATTCGGGTGGGGGAAGACCCCCTGTTACATGTATGCAGATTGTATTGTAACATTGTATGCAGATAACAGACCGTGCCCGGCCCGTACTAGACCCCTCACCCAGACATGGGCAAATGGGGGGGGGCTGAGGGGGGTTGGCCCCCCCTCAGGCTCTGACCTACCCCCCTCAGCCGGCCGCTACCCCCCCCTCAGGAATTTTTTGTAAGAATTTTGTATAGAAAATTATGATAAAAATATGCCTGGATTAGGTGTAAATGAGCTCAGAACAGCTTATTTTAACGTATTTTAATGAAAAATAAGCCAAAAATCGGACTTTTTGGCTTACCACCCCTCCGCCCCCCCTCAGGCGCTCCTACCCCCCTCAGGAATTGAAAATTCTACCCCCCCCCTCAGCCGAAATGCTAGCCCATGTCTGCCCTCACCCGAACGGGTTGGGTTCAGTTCGCCGAAATCACTTCGTCGAAAATCGGTTCGCCGAAAAAGCTTCGCCGAAGGTTCAGTTCGCCGAAGGTTCAGTTCGCCGAAAATCACTTCGCCGACTGTACGGTTCGCCGAATGATCGGTTCTACCGAAGATTCTCGGAAAATAGGCCCCCAGTCTGAAAAGTACGCTTTTTTAAGCTGGTCTTCCAAAGCCTAATCCTAAACTTGACCCTAGCCCGAAACTAGAGCTTAAAGTTAGGGAAACTAGAGCTTAAAGCTAGGGCCTGTCGGCGACGGGGAGCCTATTTTTCTCATTCAGACTTAACCATCAGAGAGTGAACTGAAACGTGACGTTCCTGGCTGGCCACATAATTGTTTGTAGCAACTGTCTGAGAACCGTAGCTGACCACTGCCCGTTTTTTATTCCTAACGAATCAACGAACCTCATCTGGAGTCCAAGATCTTGCAGTTTGCGATAATGGCTTGGCTTGGTTCCAGGGTCATTTGTTGGGGAGGGGTAGTTATACCCTCGGGTCATTTCAAACAATGGACACAAACAATTATGGCGGGCCAGGCCGGCCAGGAACGTCACCAGCGCCACCTAGGTTTCACTTCACTTTCTCTCAGCTTAAAAAAAGCGTACTTTTCAGACTGGGAGCCTATTTTCCTAGAATCTTCGGCGAACCGATCATTCGGCGAACTGATTTTCGGCGAACTGAACCTTCGGCGAACTGAACCTTCGGCGAAACTTTTTCGGCGAACCGATTTTCGGCGAAGCAATTTCGGCGAACTGATCGTATCCCCACCCGAACGGCGGATGACCTGTCGCAAGTGTGGTTAGATTAGTCTAACCAGTGACTTGAATAGTGTCAAGAAAATCAAAGCGAAAAACAGACAACAATCTTACCTAAGGTAGATAAACCGCAGAAGAAGCGTTCTTCTTGCGTTCTGTAGTTGGTGATGACACGAAAAAATGAGTTACCGTAATCTGAAACAGAATACAGCTTTGACAAGGAGAATAGAAGATGAAATTAGAACGAACCAGTGTTTAGCGTTTCCTTTAGCATCTGTTTTCCCTCGAAAGAGGTAAAATTTATCACTGGCATTCTGGCATCGCAATGGCCTGAAATCTATTGGATAAAACTAACCGTAGATCATTCATGTGCTAGGGGGGTACCTGCCCTGCCTGTCTGCCCCCCACCCCACTTAGGCCAGACCCCCCGACCCGAGACGATTTTCCCGACCCCCGTCCGATTTTTCTGGCAATTAATTTTTTGAGCAAATTTTTGCCATTTTTACAATTTCAAACACAAAAATTGCCAAAATCGCCTGCAAAACAGCACTTTTTAGCTGTATTTCAGTCAAAATTAGCGAATTTCTGACGATTGTTAGCCAAAAAATTGCGATTTTTTCGATTTTTGAGCGTTTTTTAGTGCCCAACCCCTTTCCCAAAATTTGGGCTCAGACCCCCCTCAAAACCCCACCACCATTCGGCGGATGATTTGTTACATGTATGAGTAGAGTGGGGGGAGACCGAACATATCTGACCAACTATAACATACATGTAACATTGGATCTGGCTCACCCGACATAGGACAGACCAAACATGGGCCGGAAAAATCTGGAGGGGGGTCTGGAGATCTCGGGGAGGGGTCCCGAAAAAGTCCAAAAAACGCCCATTTTCCCTTAAATAAGCGAAAATTTTCTGGGTCAGGGAGGGGTGGGGGTATGGCCAGCCGAGGGGGGTAAACCCCCCTCACCCCAGGCCCATGTATGGCGAGACCCCCCATCGGGGCAAATGCACCGAAAAGAATTTTTTCCACGACACCATATAAGGTGCCGGTACCATACATAGTACCGGTACCTAGGCTAGTGGCACCATATATCATACATGTAACAGGTCATCCGCCGATGGGGGGAGGGGGTTGGGGGTCTGGCGCCGGCCGGGGGGGTCTGAGCCAAATTTTTGGGAGGGGGTAGGGCACTAAAAAACGCTCAAAAATCGAAAAAATCCCAATTTTTTGGCTAAAAATCGCCAAAAAATCGCTAATTTGGGCTGAAATACAGCTAAAAGGTGCTGTTTTGCAGGCGATTTTGGCAATTTTTGTGTCTGAAATTGTAAAAAATTGCAAAAATTTGCTCAAAAATTTACTTGCCAGAAAAATCGGAGGGGGTCGGCGAAATCGTCTCGGGGGGGGGGGGGGTACCCCAACCGGGGGGGGGGTCTGGCCTAAGTCGGGTGGGGGGCAGACCCCCTGTTACATGTATGCCGTATATGGTGTCGGTACCATAAACGGCGTTAAGTGCCTGACTGTTTTTTAGCCTGCTTACCACTCTCTAGCATATCCTTCGATTTGCAGTTGACCTTGTAGGCGTTAGAGCTGGCCACCAAAAGCCAGAGCAGAAGCCACACCAGCACCCGTTGCCCATCGTAGCCATCCATCTTTTGTTACGCCATTTCTTTCTACAAAAAACAACCCACTACTGACAACTTTGTCCAATTTCGGCTTCGCAGCTATTATTATTATTATTATTATTATTATTATTATTATTATTATTATTATTATTATTATTATTATTATTATTATTATTATTATTATTATTATTATTATTATTATTATTATTATTATTATTATTATTATTATTATTATTATTATTATTATTATTATTATTATTATTATTATTATTATTATTATTATTATTATTATTATTATTATTATTATTATTATTATTATTATTATTATTATTATTATTATTATTATTATTATTATTATTATTATTATTATTATTATTATTATTATTATTATTATTATTATTATTATTATTATTATTATTATTATTATTATTATTATTATTATTATTATTATTATTATTATTAGTATTATACACCACTCCCCAGCAGACATGGGCTAGCATTTCGGCTGATGAGGGGGGCAGAATTTTCAATTTCTGAAGGGGGCTGCTGGGGGGCTAGGAGAAGCGCCTGAGGGGATGATAAGCCAAAAGTCCCATTTTTTGCTAAATAATATCGGATAATAGCAAATAGTTTAAATAACAGAATTACTTGGACTTTCAGCTAATAATTCAGCTTATTTTCCGATCGTGGTAGCTATGTTTTACAACATTTGAGCTCATTTACTTTCTAGCTCTAAACAATAACAAAATGGATTAGAACTGTTTATATAGCCGTGATCTGAGCACAAAACTCTTAAAATTGATGTTTGAACTGAAAGTTCCACTTTTGTCCAAACTTCTTAACCAGGGCCGTGTACATCGGAGATGTTGCCTGTATGACTGAAAAGTCCTTATTTGACTAGCCTCAGTTGACAGACAAGTGAACATGAGCTTCAGCACGTTATAGAGCTTGTTAAAATTCATTTTCCAGTAGTGCAGGGGTTGTCTTAAGGTGGTAAAGCTCGATTAGGGTCACGTCACGAAATCAGAGATAATCTTTTTGGCATTATTTGGTTCAGAAATACCAATCACTATTTATTTGGTATTTGGTATTTCTTATACCTACCATTTGCTTGCATCCCTAATCTAGACTAGAGATGCAACCGTAAAGAAAAATACCGGATACCGGATAGTTTCTCAGAATACCGGATACCGGATAATACCGGGTAATACCGGATAGTAATGATGATCAAGTTTTAATGAAATACAGTAATTTTCAGGCTAGAAAGAGACTTTTTCGATGCTTTCAAGGCAGGATATGACCAAGAATATATTCGGTATGACTGATATCACGTTGAATCAGCTATATTTTCTAGATAATAGACTGCAGTTAAGTCTGAAAATGGTGCTAATCTGCATGCGAAACCAAAAATACGTTTGAAAACTGGAAAAATTGTCATGAAAATGCTATTTTTGACTATCCGGTATTATCCGGTATCCGGTATCCAAAATATACCGGATACCGGATAGTGTTTTAGAGCAAAAAATACCGGATTATCCGGTATATACCGGATAATACCGGATTACGGTTGCATCTCTAATCTAGACATACTTTTTTGAAAATTTCCTGAGGGGTAGCGGCCGGCCGAGGGGGGTTGGGCAGAGCCTGAGGGGGGTTAATCCAGCGCCCTCAGCCCCTCCTTTGCTTGATCATGTCTGCTCCCCACTCGACTATTTATTAGACTTTTTCAGGCAGAAAGAAAATAGATAAATTAATTCGGTTTTGGTGGGTGGTGGCAGCAAACTAAATTGCAAATCTTTAACAACGACGACCTAATATGGTATCAAATAACTGCTCACCATATGTAGATTACCATTATTATTCTACGCACCTGCCAGCACCTAATTTCTCCCCTCCAGCCAGCTTTACAACAGCCTTTGATCCTGCCACATATAGTAGGGTCGATAAGTGGTCTATTGCCCCTCAAAATGGCTTCATGACCTGATTAGCAATTTTCCTAAGCCTCAGACTGAACCTCTAGGCCTAAAAGCTCAACCTTAAATTTAGCTTAACTTATTACAGTCTGGCACTTAACGCCGTTTGTGGTACTGGCACCGTATGTGGTACCGATACCTAGGCTAGTGGCCTGACTGTTACAAGACAGCAGGATTACCAAACAGCTTACGAGTTTGAACAACATTCGAGTTAGAAAGCAGACGAGGAGAAGACACTTTTGCCACCTGCGCTACCGACTCAACGCAACAAATGCATTCGGTACTACTCTTTTGTCAGAACAAGATGATTTCTAAAAATATAAACGGCACCGGTACAGTGCCAATCTAAAGTGCGAGTAGACAACTTATGGGCAGATATGACGATTTGCTATCGCAACGCTAAGCATTACATAATACGTAGCTGCAACCCTCAATCTTACGACCGTTTGTTTCATACAAAAATTTCATGAAAAGTAGTCCCCACGATAAACACTAATCCACGCCTTGTGTACTGTCTCTATTTTGCCGACCTTTTCGGGGCAAGCAAGGCCCCCTGTATTAGGTATGGCCAATGGTTTTCAAAAATTCACGCTACAGCAAAACAATTATGCTAAAACCGCCGATAACATGACCGGATGCGATAATATACGCAAAAAACCGCACTTGATTCCATGAAAAATTAGAAAAATGCGATCTAAAATCATTCTTCTGCGAAGAACTTTTGTATGGCGCACTTGGTACCATTTTTATTTATGGGCGACAGATTTGAATAACTGGCGCTACACGGAAAAATTTATGCTAAAACGACAAAGCATGACCTGATGCGATTATTTACGCAAAAAACCGCACTTAATTTCATGAAGAATTGGAGAAATGCGGGTTCAAAACAGCCGCGTGGGTTAAATCGCGTAAATTAGTGTTTATAACTTGGTCGCCGTCCCAGCGGTGGCTGATTTTGAATGGCGCGAGTTACGAAGGTGCAACCAAATTGATTGTTTAAAATCTACTATAAAGATGTGAATATTCGTCGCACAGCTAAATTAATGCGAAAAAGTATGGTTGGAATTGTTGGGTACAATAAAAGCCAGAAATGGCAAAAATTAAGGGTTGCAGAAACTTCAACACCGTTTGTGGGGTTAACGACAAACAGCAGAGAGCCAATTCTTATATCAGTCGAAAGCCTGAAGTCTACTGTATACGGAACCGATTGAACATCTTTCGCCGAATTCGTCGTTTTTTCACAAGAACGATAAACATGAAAAAAATCCACGAAAAAGCCGATTTTCAGTAGTTAAGGAAGAATCAAATTTGTGGGGACCATGCCAAAGTGCGGAAAGAAAAAAAGCGGTGCTATATAGGTAACGAGTTGCGGTGATTTTAAAACCGGTTGAACAAAATTTGAATCAAGTCTCCTTTTAGCAGAAAATAGACATTGAAAAACGACGAATTCAGTTTTCGAGAGAAAAATGCTCTTTAACGGCCGAATTATGATTCAATATGCATCTTATTCGATAGCTCACACTCTGTTTCATATAAATACATCACATCCTCCTATCAATAACGGAACACAAAAAAGCATTTGCGCTTGAAGTTGCAAAAACCATTTTGGACCACTTTTTGGCTGTGTTTTTGTATTTTCTATTCCGCGCCGCGCGCACGTGCTTTGGCCATCCCTACCTGTATTGCTAAAATCAAAACTTTTGGAAACTCGGCGGTTGCGGGTTTCCAAAGTGCGGAACAATGTATATTTTCGGTTCTGCTGTTGGAAATACACTAGTACAACACTGCTAAGTCCCTCAGAATGCTATGCTACTTTAGAGGTAATATACTTGACTTAGTATTTTCCAGTGAACCCGGTCTGGTTACGGCAGTGAAAGTACTTGAATCGTTTAGCTCGTCAGATCACTATCGGATTACAGGCTACATTGGTCCTTTTGAGCTAGCTCTCAAACCCATAAAACGGACTTTCAGAAATTTTAATTTAGCCGATTATGAGTCAATTTATCAGTACTTCGGGGTTATTGACTGGGTAACAGAATTTGACAGATGTGCTGACGTCAACCAATTCTGGGTCACATTTTTAGATGCGCTAAATTTATGTGTACAAATGTTTGTGCCGTTGTGTGACATTCGGTCTTCCGTTATTCATTGGTCCAGCGATACGCGAAGGTCTCACAAGAGACAGCAGGCGCTATTTAGATTATATAAGAATAATCCTACTCTGAAATTTCGGGGGGGGGGGGTAGCCGAATTATTACGTAATTAGGGGAGGGGGGTCAGAAAATTATTACGGGCGATTATCCGGGGGGAGGGGGGTCCGAAAATGGGCAAAAATACCATTACGTAATTTTTGCACGCCCCCTTAGTAGTCACTTCCAACTACTGTGGGTCTAGCTAGAACATTCAAAAAATCTTGCTCATCTGTCTTTAAGGTGAGCTGGCGCGGTGGAATGTCGATGTTTTACGGCGGAAGCACTTCAGAGCTGGCCAAAAACATAGCTCAACATCTGGACAATCTCCCAAACATAACAGCCAAGCATTTTATTGGCAAACTGACTCAGGAGCTTAGCAGAGTTTTCCGCTTGCACGTAAGCGATAATAAACAAGAAGGTTTCACTAAAAACAAACAGCTCATCATTTACTAAAATGTACCACAATGGACAAGCAGCAAAAGCTTTTCAGTTTATAGAGTATATATCTCTACGTTTAGCAATGAATAACATCATACATGTAACAGGTCATCCGCCGACGGGGGGAGGGCGGTTGGAGGGGTCTGGCGCCGGCCGGGTCTGAGCCAAAATTTTGGGAGCGGGGTTGGACACTAAAAACGGTCAAAAATCGAAAAATCGCAATTTGTTGGCTAAAAATCGCCAAAAATCGCTAGTTTGGGCTGAAATACAGCTAAAAAGTGCTGTTTTGCAGGCGATTTTGGAAAGTTTTGTGTCTGAAATTGTAAAAAATCGCAAAATTTTGCTCAAAAATTTACTTGTCAGAAAAATCGGAGGGGGGGGGTCGGGAAAATCGTCTCGGGGGCATCCGGGGGGGGGGGTCTGGCCTAAGTCGGGTGGGGGCAGACCCCCAGCCCCCCTGTTACATGTATGAATAACATCGGTATACATATACATACCGGAGTTCTCCACCCATAAGACCGGTGTCATATAACTGGAAAATGCCTGAATTTGGGGTCACATTTTTGCACCAGTTATAAGACCCGGGTCTAGTTGGTGGAAAATCAATATTTTACAATTAAAACTCGATGTTCTACATGAAAAGCATGAAATACACTGGTTGCAACAACTGACTGAACGTTTAAGTCTGAATAGCTCAGTTTTAAACAAGTTTTGAAAACTTAGGCATCTTAGAAGCAGAAGCTCCAACATGCTTACAGCAGCTATATAAACCTATCAAATCAAGAATTTTACCAAGATTACGCAGGTTTTAGAACGATTCTTGAACTACCTGAGTTCAAAAACTGCATATTCATTAGTTATCTTGTAAAAATATGCACGAAAACACACAATTTTGAGCTTAGACCGGGTCTGATAACTGGAAAAAGCCCCCTGACAGATCCTGCTTTCTGACCACCTGCTATAAGACCCGGCTCTTATAAACGGAAAAGAAACCCAGTTAATAAGACCCGGCTCTTATAAACGGAAAAGAAACCCAGTTAATAAGACCCGGCTCTTATAAACGGAAAAGAAACCCAGTTAATAAGACCCGGCTCTTATAAACGGAAAAGAAACCCAGTTAATAAGACCCGGCTCTTATAAACGGAAAAGAAACCCAGTTAATAAGACCCGGCTCTTATAAACGGAAAAGAAACCCAGTTAATAAGACCCGGCTCTTATAAACGGAAAAGAAACCCAGTTAATAAGACCCGGCTCTTATAAACGGAAAAGAAACCCAGTTAATAAGACCCGGCTCTTATAAACGGAAAAGAAACCCAGTTAATAAGACCCGGCTCTTATAAACGGAAAAGAAACCCAGTTAATAAGACCCGGCTCTTATAACCGGAGGGGTCTTATAGGTGGAAAATTCGGGTAAGTACTGGAGCCGCTACTACCTAAGCTACTACGAATATTTTTGGGTCGGAATCGAAACTCATCACTGAACTATGGTGGGTGGGAAGGGGCTGTACCGTGAGCTGTTCGTTTTGCATGACTTAGCTAACTCACCAAGAAGAAAGGTGGAACTTCTGAACGCAGCTATACCCGGCCGAAACGGCCAATTCGGACTGGTGTTTGGCCTTTTATCTCCAGCTGACCCTTCACTCAGCTCTGTTTACATAGACTATTACACGCGAAGCAACGATTCAAAAATGACAGTGATCACACTGGACGGTTTCATGGTTGTTTCTGACCTCAGTCTCGCTACAGTCCTGTCCTTGTCTGTCAATCGGATCTTTACGTATTCGGAAGAGTTGATAGAACTATGCAGATCGGATAATTCGCACACTACAGTGTGTACTTCTACCTGTTTCCGTAAAACGGTGTTCAGTGTCTGCCAATGTCACCCTGTTATGCTTAACTCATTATGGAAATTCGCCTTGCCAACCAGTGAGGCAGAAACTGACTCGTCTGTGTGTTCGTTTCAACAACATGCTACCAACTTTGCCAACTGCCTGGGTTTAAACCAAACAGATGCATTGTTGCATATGGACAGTTTATGGACTAATTGTGCAGATGAATGTCAAGCTAAACCTCCGTGTCGACAAACCTTTCTGATTCCATTTGTGTCGAAAGCTAAAAAATTATTCGAAGGAGATGTACCGTTACTAATTACTAAGCAACAGTTGGTAAGTGAAAATAGTTTGTAGCTTGGTAGTAAAAGTACACATGGCAGATATTAGGATTTTCATATATACAGGGTACAGGGTCCGCCAAAAAAAACAAAACCGCAGAGTTTTTATTGTATGTACCAACCGCAAATCTCAACCGACTTGAATGAATCCTTTTTAGATGAAAGATAAAATAAATTCTTGACAGATTGGTGCAATGTTCATTAAGATACTCTGCTTAGTTCCTGAGATGTTTGTCCTCAAAGACCAGAGGCAGTTGCACGGAACTGTTTTAGGGTTTTACTTTGGGGTCATAGGGATGTCCAACGCACAACATGCCGGCCGATTCTGCCAACCCCCCACTTTACATGTCTGCCTGATGGCTGCCTGATTTCGGTTGGCAATGACAATTAAAAACAATCCCGCAGATTTTTCACTTTTGCAACCATGGATCTCAACCGATTTGAATAAATCCTTTTTCAATAAAAGTAGGGATGGCCAAAGCACGTGCGCGCGGCGCGGAATAGAAAATAAAAAATTACAGCCAAAAAGTGGTCCAAAACGGTTTTTGCAACTTTAAGCGCAAATGCTTTTTTGTGTTCCGTTATTGATAGGGGGATGTGATGTATTTATATGAAACAGAGTGTGAGCTATCGAATAAGATGCATTTTGAATCATAATTCGGTCGTTAAAGGGCATTTTCCTCTCGAAAACTGAATTCGTCGTTTTTCAATGGCCATTTTCTGCTAAAAGGAGAGTTGATTCAAATTTTGTTCAACCGGATTTAAAATCAGCGCAACTCGTTACCTATATATCACCGCTTTTTTTCTTTCCGCACTTCGGCATGGTCCCCACAAATTTGATTCTTTCTTAACTACTGAAAATGGGCATTTTCGTGGATTTTTTTCATGTTCCTCGTTCTTGTGAAAAAACGACGAATTCGGCGCAAGATGTTCAATCGGTTCCGTGTACAGTAAACTTCAGACTTTCGAATGATATAAGAATTTGCTCTCTGCTCTTTGCCGTTAACCCCACAAACGGTGTTGAAGTTTCTGCAACCCTTAATTTTTGCCATTTCTGGCTATTATTGTACCCAACACTTGCAATCATACTTTTTCGCGTTAATTTAGCTGTGCGATGAATATTCACACCTTTCTAGTAGATTTTAAACAATCTCATTGGTTGCACCTTCGTAACTCGCGCCATAGAAAATCAGCGACGGCGACCAAGTTATAAACACTAATTTACGCGATTTGGCCCACGCGGCTGTTTTGAACCCGCATTTCTCTGATTCTTCATGAAATTAAGTGCGGTTTTTTGCGTAAATAATCGCATCCGGTCATGCTATTGCCGTTTTAGCATAAATTTTTGCTTGTAGCGCGAGTTATTCAAATCTGTTGCCCATATTTTGAAATGGTACCAAGTGCGCCATACAAAAGTTCTTCGCAGACGGACGTTTTTAGATCGCATTTTTCTAATTTTTGATTGAATCAAGTGCGGTTTTTTGCGTAAATTATCGCATCCGGTCATATTATCGGCGGTTTTAGCATAATTTTTTTGCTGTAGCGTGAATTTTTAAAAACCATTGGCCATACCTAATAAAAGATCGATACAGTCTTGAAAGATTGGTGAACTTTTTGTGTTAAACATGCTCTGCTTAGTTCTTGAGATATTTGCTCTCAAAGTCGAAACAGATTTTGGCAAAGAACAAGAGCAATTCCGTTACACTTCACAATAGAACAGATTCCTACTGCTGAGGACTAACCAGACTTTACTGGTGAAGTAAACCGAGCGTGTGTTTCTCCAATAAAGCCTCCTATAGCCATCAGCAGTAGTAGGAATCCGTTTTCTTATGAAGTTGACATTCTCATGGTTTGATTTTAGTGTAATCTGTAATGTGGCTAAGTGCGTTTCAAGTCAAAGGGCCTATCCTGCAATAGCAGTTTTACCGTCCTGTTCATAAGTATGAATAAACGTTTTCAATTCAATTCAATTCAAAAAAAGTGCAACGGAATAATATAAATCCCTTTTGCTCATTGGCAAAACCACTGTTTTTCTTTGAGGGCGTATATCTCAGGATCTCAGCAGAGTACATTAACAAACGTTTCACCAATCTTTAAAGAATTTATTTATCTTTCATTTAAAAAAGGATTGATTCAAATCGGTTGAGATTTGCGGTTGCTACAGGGCTTGTTTTCTTGGCCGACCCTAGCAGTAACTTTGTAGGATTACGTTCAGTTCACAGTGGAGCAGCGAAACAGTTGGTCCGGGTTCCTGGCCGAGGTCGGAGGTGTGTTTGACTTCTGGACCGGCGCCAGTGTGATCGGCCTGGTACACATGGTGGTCTACCTGATCAAACAGGCCATCTACGTGTTCGATAAGAAGACCAAAACTGGAACCCAACTGCGTTCCATGCTTGGTCACGGCTCAATCCCACCGGTCACAGCTGCTCCTGCTGGGCTACCTTTGCTGGGTCAACGTCCTGCTGCATCAGAACTCTCTGGCGAATCTATGACTGAGTTGAGCGAAAAGCAAAGGGACACGCAAGCAGAAATGCGGAGAATGTATGAGCTGATCAGTGTGCTGGAAACGAAGGTATCCGATCTGGAGCAGAAACTAGCTCAATCTTCACTCACAAGAACAGAAGAAGGGGTGTAGAACGTAGAACCATCTGTGTACAGAGATGCCTGCCTACCAAATTGAAACTTTGGATTTGATATGGTATGGTATAGTACTAGCTAATTTAGTTTGAATTTGGTTGGTATGATTTCGGTATGAATTTGTACAGTAGTGGTAGTTTGCTGCCATAGAAGCCTTTGGAAATTATGCTCAATCCACCCTTTCTTGAGTTTTTTCGAATCAAAACATGCAGAAAGGATTTGAAATATATTGTGACGCATTTGAAAAGTGTTATCAATATAGCCAACAAGCTAGTACTAAATGAAAAGGCCTCACCAAACTCATAATTCTAGTACTAAAATTATCTGTTAAAGGCGTTTGATTTTGATATGGCATGGTATAGTAGAATGAGCTGGTTTGAATTTGGTTTCGTATGGTACTGGTACTAAATTCAAAATTGATTTTCAAAATTTTGGTATGGTAGGCATCCCTGCCTGCGTAGGCCTGTAAATACAGACAGTTTTATATATATATTTATTTATTGTCAGAAATAAATTCAATCCACATTGGCTTTGCACCTAACAAACGCTATAAAATGTTTACGAACTCTTGTACTGAGAGCCAGAGCCAGATAAGGATTGATCCAGCAGAGAAGGTCGGAAATTACGTAATAAATTTGCATATAAACCAGCAGCTTATACGGGTCTGTAGCAGTGACCAACAGAATCAGATATACTAGCATAATGCACATAAGCACGGTCATAGCAAAGCCATAAATGGCCATGGCTCTTTCCGTGCGTTTCACTAATAAGGTGTCGGCAGATTTTTGAGCCGTCGATAAGCTCTGACCTTGATTTATCGAGTTTTTGCCAAATTTGCACAGGATGATCGTGTAGAAAGTTACACTACCGATGCAGGCCGCTGTATTGACAATGCCGCCCATTAGGAAATAGGATGCCTGAAAATTTAGACTACAGATATAGAGAAATTTCGATTGCAGAGTTAAAGCGTATTCTACTTACGCTTGTAATCTCTGAAAAGAGGGTAGTTTGAATCCAAATCCATTTCAAATTAACAGAACGTGAGCTACCGTATAAAACACGTCTTCGTTAAATTAAGAATATCCGCGCTATTTTCCGCCATTGATGTTTCGGAGGAAAACAACTAAACGATGAAGCAAAAGAACAAGCAGAATACTTATTTTAGGAAGGCGACGTATTATGTACCTTGGGAATCCAATGAAGCTTAGCTGCTTCTTACCTAACCACTCCTTTCTCTCTCCTACTTTGCACTGCTGCCGCCGACCGAAGTGAAGAAACGAATAAAAATAATAAAAAGAAGAGTTGTTGGCCAGCCTATTCCAAGTACAAAAGGACTTTTTACTGTGTGTATTATGCGAATGCAATTATTCGTTCCTCAACCAGCTCAATTCCTCTGATTGAATCCGATAAAAAGATTTTTCACTTTTGTCTTTATTTTCCCTCGAGCGTTGTGCGCTGCGTAAGATCGGCGGCGTAGTTTACGTAGCTTATTTTTCGCGTCGAGACCATAAAACCTAGTTCAAATTGTGATGCCCCACCACATGAACAAAGACAGAGTGGCGTTCAGAGATTACAAACTATGCCCACATGGGCTTTAGTTGTTTGACTCAAAAAAAGGGACTGTCTAAATCTAAAATTGACATGAAGTTATACGTGCAGTGCAAAACAAGATGAAAACAAGTCAGTGTAAGTTACAAAGTAGATACTGTTAGTGAAGACACCTTTGACATGGATGTAGTAGTGAAATTACGGATTTGGTTAGTTTCGGGTTCCACTCTCCACTCTCCACTCTCCACTCTCCACTCTCCACTCTCCTCTCTCTCCACTCTCCACTCTCCACTCTCCACTCTCCACTCTCCTCTCTCCTCTCTCTCTCTCTCTCTCTCTCTCTCTCTCTCTCTCTCTCTCTCTCTCTCTCTCTCTCTCTCTCTCTCTCTCTCTCTCTCTCTCTCTCTCTCTCTCTCTCTCTCTCTCTCTCTCTCTCTCTCTCTCTCTCTCTCTCTCTCTATCTCTCTCTCTCTCTCTCTCTCTCTCTCTCTCTCTCTCTCTCTCTCTCTCTCTCTCTCTCTCTCTCTCTCTCTCTCTCTCTCTCTCTCTCTCTCTCTCTCTCTCTCTCTCTCTCTCTCTCTCTGCAGTGCAAAACAAAATCTTTTAAGGTTACTGTAACTTACAAAGTAGATACTGTTAGTGAAGACAATCGGTCCTACAGTACCATTGACATGGATGTAGTAGTGAAAGTCAGTTCCCAACAATGGAGCGGTCATAAGGAAAGGCACACCCATCTGGACAAATACCATTTTAACCACAAAATTCTTTGTCCAGATCTAAACTACTGCAATGTAGTGCAGATATTTTAAGGCATGGAAGGCAATACAGTGCATGAATCATTTTTGAATAGAAGATAAAAAATGAATTCTTGAAAGATTAATGAAACTTTCGTTAAGATAAGGTGCTTGGTGATTCAAATTCAAAACACAGATTTTGGCAAGTGTCAGAAATACAGCCTCCTTTGCGTACTATAAAATCTATAGTGGGGGTAATGAACCACAAACACTTCTTTCTAACATACCAAGTCATGGCGCAAAGGAAAGGCAAGGTTTGTCATGCGATTGAATCCCAAAATAACAATTGACAGAGCGCCAGCAAAACCCGCCCACCAAGCCATGATCTGGGCTAACTTAGCCCATAATTCTGGCCACCACTTAACCAAAGCGTCCATGAGAAACCAGCCGAACTGTGGGCATTTTTGCAGCGCCCAGTTAGTCACCAGACTACTCACATCAACAGCTCCCAGGACGAGACTGATGGTGAAGAATGGTGTTGAAAATGGAGGTGAACTACGAAAGTAAATTATGGTGCCCATAAACAGCAGATAGACCGGTACTGACACAAGGGCAGCAGAAAACATTATGTATTTGAGAGGGCCGTACATGGTTAAGAGTCTGGTGCTATGTAATAGAATCTTGATTGAAAGGGGGTTTGGCGCTTGGAAACCATTTTGATACAGTTCACTTGTAGTGAATTAGTTTTGGTGGGGCTTCTGTCCTAGCTAGATTAATCTTTTACCTACAAACAGATACAGTAGTTGACCGATTTTAATGTGCAAATTTGACGTCTGGAAATTGGTGTCATTTCATTTCTTATAGGAGCCACAGCTCTTAGCTACAGAAGGCTAGCAGGCTAGCAGTTGGTCAAAAGAATCTTTTGACAAACAGAAATAATCGTGCCAAAGCTCTTTTGAATCGGTTGAAAATGACGGAATGGTGGCCATTTGAACTTATTCGAAAAATCGAAAAAAGGCCATAGGGGGCGTGCAAAAATTACGTAATGGCATTTTTGGCCATTTTCGGACCCCCCTCCCCCCTGGATAATCGCCCGTAATAATTTTCTGACCCCCCTCCCCTAATTACGTAATAATTTGGCAACCCCCCCCCGAAATTTCAATTTTTTTGAAGAGATAGAGCCGCAATTTTTGCGTTCAATTCCATGTAAAATGACGTTTTTAATAAAATAACATCTGTATAAAGTAACAATTGTTAATTTTCTTAGTTTTCTTTATTGATGAGCTACATACAACTATGTACACATGTATAGTCTTAGTTTTACATAGCCCATCATTGGGTGGCTTTTTGTTAAAGTTGAAACCAAAGTGTTTTATCATAGATTTTAGGGATGCTGCCATATCACGTGACTGATGATCGATGGTCGTAACACAGAGTTCGTGCGGGACCCGAAAAGTCAGGGAATTTTTAAAAATTCAAGGAATATGGTGTCCGGTCAGGGAAAAATTTGATAGCAGTAGAATCATCTCTCGCCCAAAGGGCCCCTGTCAGAGCTTTACGCATCACCCTTTTAAAAATCGGACTTTTGACTTTCCACAGCTACTACAAATTTAAATTTTTCCCTCAGAATACCGTTTAAATGCGTTTTTCAGAGCCACTTTTTAAAAACTTCTCACCCTTCTTAGAACGTTCTCATTCTGATTGGTCAGGGAAATTTGACTTTGGTCAGGAAATTTTGCTCTGAAAAAGCCGCATGAGCCCTGTAAAAGATGGAGTCGATAAAGTGCTATACCCTTATAAACTCTTACAAACTCTTATCAAACAGATCTCAAAGGTCACTGTTGCCATTTAGCATTTGAAAAATTGGAAAGCCTTGACTTAAACGGTAGCTATTCTCTAATCTAAGTGTTGATCTAAGTGAAATTGAGAAATGTAAGCCAAATGGCTTCAAATCGGGACTACATGTACATGTACTGTACGTACAAACAATTAAAATTATGACCACTTCAGTGATTTGTGCACTTTAAAAAATTACGTAATGAAGTCGCCAACCCCCCTCCCCCCACCGTAATGATTAGTAATCTTTTGGCGAACCCCCCCTCCCCCCTCATGCCATTACGTAATTTTTGCACGCCCCCATACTGTATTTTTTGACCATTACTGTAGTATATGTTTAAAGCGCTTTGAAACGCAATTAATTTAATTGAAATCGGTGAACTAAAACCTAATGACGAGTGGTTAACAGTTATTGAATGTCTGTTCTGAAAAACCGTCGCGTTTATGTTTCAAAACTCGGGGGCAACCAGGTTATAACGCAACTATGTATCAGCCTAACGAACCATCTCTCTGACTCCTTTTATAGTCAGTTAATTAGACGGCAGGTGAATGTTTTATTAAGTTTGGCCACGAGAGCAAAGATCGATTGACAGCAACTCAATGCACAAGTTAAAGAAAGTTATTCTGTTTGGCCTTGCAGCTATCATTTGCGCCATAATTCTTTCTATCTCTGCAGTTCTGTATACCAATTGGCGACATGGAAAAGGTAATTCTTAACCAGGGATGCCTACCAAATTCAAACTTTGAATTTGATATGGTATGGTATAGTATTAAGTTGGGGATTTGAATTCGATATGGTATGGTATAGTACTAGCTAATTCAGTTTGAATCTGGTTGGCATGAATTTGGTATGAATTTGGTATGAATTTGGTATGAATTTGGTACAGTAGTGGTAGTTTGCTGTCTAATGACATAGAAACCTTTGGAAATTATGCTCAATCCACCTTTCTTCAGGTTTTTAGAATCAAAACGTGCAGAAAGGATTGGGAATATATTTTGACGCATTTGAAAAGAAAAGTATTATAAATATAGCCAACAAGCTAGTACAAAAATGAAAACACCTTACCAAAATCATAATTCTAACTAAAGTTATCTGGTAAAGGCGTTCGATTTTGACATGGTATGGTATAGTATAGAAGGAGCTGTTTTGAATTTGGTTTGGTATGGTACTAGTACTAAATTCAAAGATTGATTTTAGTACTAGTACAATTTTGGCATGGTAGGCATTCCTGTTAAATAATTTTAAAAAAAACACTTTATAGACTGCAAATTCAATGGGCAAAAGTCCAGCTACTTGTGGCTAATTGGCGGCGTAACAAAATATCCCTTTGATGGGTTAGTTAATAAAATTGAAAAAAAACAGATACATTTATCGCCAAAAATTTCAGGTTCCGCCGGTTCGAAGGCCGTCTAAATTTTGAGAAGTACACCCGATCGCAAACAATTCTCCTCTCCAAACCGAAACTGCCAGCCAAGCGGGCAAACGGGTTCGCAGCCATATTAGGTGGCAAAACCTTGATGTTAGTTGGAGGTGCCGACGAAAAATATGCGGTCGGTTCGTTGCTTTATCAAATCAGCACAAACAAATGGTCAAAGGGACCTTATCTTTGCTTCAATCGGTTCCATTTCGCCGCAGTTCTTTGGAAGGACAATGTTTTGATTTGCGGCGGACTGTATGAAGGTACAGTTTGTTTGTGTATCTGCAGGGTCCGCCAAAAAAAACAACCCCGCAGATTTTTCGCTGTAGCAACCGCAAATCTCAACCGATTTGAATGAATCCTTTTTTAAATCAAAGATAAATAAATCCTTAAAAGATTGCTGAAATTTTCATTAATTTACTCTGCTTAATTCCTGAGATATTGGCTCTCAAAGTCAAAACTGTGATTTTAGCAGTGAACAAGAGGGATTTTTTTTTATTATTCTGCACTTCGTAATAAAACGAATTCCTGCTACTGCTAAGAGCTATTGGAGGCTTTACTGGTTTATTTACTTCAACACTAACGTATCATTAGCCCTAGCAGTAGGAATCTGCTTTATTACGAAATGCAACGGAATCGCTCTTGTTCTTTGCCAAAATCTGTCTTGACTTTGAGGACAAATATCTCAGGAACTAAGCAAGCTATCTTAATAAACGTTGCATCAATCTTTCAAGAATTTATTTATCTTTCATTTAAAAAAGGATTCATTCAAATCGGTAGAGATTTGCGGTTGCTACAGCGAAAAATCTGCAAGGTTGTATTTTTGGGGGACCCTGTTTATACATGCATGTATTATACATATATAATTTGAAAATCCTAATAGTATTTGGCATCTGTATATGCAGGTGCTTCAAATGGCTTTGGTATGCTAGGATTTGCGAGTTGTGAGGTGACCTCACCTGGAAGCAACTTAACCGAACTCAAGCAGAGACCTTGTAAGCAAGCGCCACCTGTCTTACCGATGCCCAAACCGCTGGTGCGGCACGGAATGATCGCTGTTGATGGATCTGTGTTCGTGGTGGGCGGACTTCACCCCGCCACTAAGACAATACAGTCGAACATTTACAAACTGCATACCAACGGTAGTTGGGTTTTGGCGGGAAATTTGAAACGTGAAAGAGCAAATTTTGCACTGGCAGCCTATGACAAGGGCTTTGTGATGTGTGGCGGTTACAGGGGCACTTCTTCTGATAATCAAAGGAGTAGTTGTGAGTATTTTGATGTGAGTAGAGAGATGATTGATCAGTTTGAGTGGATGAGTGAAAAACGCGTTTGGTTTAGTTTGGTTGTAGTGCAAAATAGACTGTACGCTTTGGGCGGAACGAGCAAGCGAAATAAGTTGTTGAGCAGTGTAGAAGTTTTTAATTCGACTGAGAAGAAATGGCTCAAAAGTCAATCTTTGGTGCAACCGATTTCTGCCTTTAGCAGTGTTCTGCTTGAAAAATGCGTGTGGTAGTAAGTACGCACGTAGCTCCCGATGTTGTAGTTTTAGTCTTTCTTCTGCATAAATAATTTACACCTTTGTAACTAGGGATGCAACCGAAGTTCGGTATTATTCGGTATGAACCGAATAATTCGGTTACTAGTACTATTCGAATTCGGTATTTTTCAAACCGAATAATACCGAATATTGTAAAACCGTTAAAATTGCACTGTTTTGCTCAAATTTGTGAAGAAATCCCCTGGATATCTCTTCTTTTACATCTCTCTGTTCATTTACTACGCTAAAATTTTGGCAAACAATGACTATTCATACAAAAAGTCAACGAACTTCAAGGTCAAGGTTTAATTACTTACATAATAATAAACAACAACATTTCGGCATTTTCAGTTCCCAGTAGACTATGCTGTTAGTTTTCCACTTAGCCTAAGCGTTTGTTTATCTACCAAATACTACTGTACGTATAAAATCCCATCTATCTTTTCAAACGGTTCATCCAGTCTAAGTTGTGTTGTCTAAGGTGCTTACAGTAGTACTGGGTGCTCCCTTCCTCCAACTTTCTGTATGCGTTTGTGATTCGCGCGTAAATAGCTTCCTGCTCAGTGTGGTGCACTTTTTATCTAGGTAACTAGGTAACTAGGTACACCTAGTATTACCTAGCTAATATTCGGGAAAAGTACCTAGATTTACTTTACCTAGTTGCTGGTGACTCTATTTTACCTAGTTTTACTTTACCTAGTTTTAAATCCACATAACTAGGTACTTCTAGGTAGAACAAGTTTACCTAGTTTGATATTTTCAGTTTTACGTGGCTTTTCCAGTCAGCAAACCTTCAAATTTCCGGCTTTCCCCGCAATTACAGTGGCCCAGAGAATGAATTTCTGATTTATTAGATCAATAAAATACAAATATTTATACTTGAAATGTGTCAAATTTCGTAAATTTTAACTGCACTAACTTCATCATTGTTCTATTGAACCAAAAATAATATTTTGACTAGATTTCGAGCGTTTTAGGTTTACCTAGTATTACCTAGTTTTTCTGGGCTTTACCTAGTATTACTTTACCTAGTTTCTTAGCTGAGAACTTTACCTAGTATTACTTTACCTAGTTTTTTAGGTGACAACTTTACCTAGTATTACTTTACCTAGTTTCAAATTTTCAAAATGCACCACACTGTATCCTGCTACACGCCACATTCCAGATAATTGAGATGGCCCTTTCGCCCAACCCGCTGTCAAACCCAACTTTTAGCTTCGGTTTTAGGCTTAGGCTTAGCTTCAGGCTTAGGCTCAGGCTTAGGGGCAAGTGTTTTTTTATGAAATCTCCGCCGTGTGGCAGATAATAGGAGGATATATGCGCGGAAGTGTCTTTGTGCTGTGACTTCACATAATTAATCAGGGCACTTGTGGCCTAACTCGCGCCTCTTGAAATTGTTTGTTCGCAAATTTTGTACTTGTTCTTTACCGTCAGCAGAACGACCAAATAGCGCTTGTTTTAGTTATAGGCATGGATAAATTTACAGCATTCAAACAATACGTCACTTCACTCTACAGCTCTTTTAGCATAAGAAAGTTTAGCAAAAAACAAGAAATAGTAGTTAGACAGTATATTTTTGCAATTGCGCTGCGAATCATCAATATTCGGTATTATTCGGTATTATTCGGTTCCGAAAATCCGCTTCGGTATTCGGTATTTTTGTATTCGGTTGCATCCCTATTTGTAACCCTTTGATCAATGTGAATAACCGTTGTTTACCCTGCTTTGTATTTGCTCCTCCACTTGTAGGTTTAGTTTAGTTGCAATAAAATGTGAAAATGAGACACAGTTGCTGAGTCAGACACAATGTTAGGAAATTTCGTGATTTGGCCTTCGTAGGTATGTAGTCAGTATACCTGCTGGCTTTTCTTTATGCCAACTCTTGAAGAGAATCACGCAAAAAGTTTCGAATTTGGCTCAAAATTCATGTTTCCATCTAATTAAACTATACAAACAAAAAGATTTCGACATTTTTCGCAAAACGCATTTTAAATTAGGCGCTCATTTTCTTCATATTTGCCGTATACGTTAAAGTAAGGTACGGTACTTGGTAAGATTCTAATGGAGATAACTCCGATTGCAACGTTTTCACAACTACAACCATATGTGGTGTTAGACAACTGCTCACGATCTGCTGATTATTAATTTACGCATAAACATCTAATTACTGCATGACATGTTCAGCTCTCAGACATATTACGTGTTTTCGGCATGCGATCAAGTCTGCAAACAGGTGCGCACCTAAATTGTAAATCTTTAATAAAAACGGTGTACTGATTATTAATCAACTGCTTTTACGTTTCAGATTAATATGTTATACTGTACATCAACAGTGATTACTGCATGATAGCTAAGATCACGCGCTCTCTTATCGCCTAATTGTATCAACTAACGGCCAATTACCCCTGAACCTCTACAGAAAACTTGCTATAAAATTAACGTGCAAAGTCTTGGATCAACCCGCAAGCGCGGATAGGTGGAAAAGTGTCATAGCTACAGTATTAGAACAGTTGGTAAGTTTGGCTCCAAAATCCTACGACTTTTGCTTGCTTCAAACGACTAAGATCACTATGAAAAAATTTGAAAATAACAGCGTTTTCTAGGTCATATTTTGAAAGATAGACTACCAATTTTAGTTACCTGAGTAGGCCTACCATAGGTGCAGTATTTCTGTAGATTTACTTTCAAAGATTGTTGAACAATAATTTTATAAAAGAAAAATGCTGCTTTTCATAACCTACTTACTAAATTAACCGTTAGCATTCTATTCTAATAACCTTTTACGGATACATCTCGACACGGACAGGTGGGTTGATGTGACTATTTGGTATCGATTAAACATAAATATAAGAACATTCGACCATATTGTTTTAAACGAGAATTTGACAAAATCTATACTAACACTAATCGGCGCTAGTAGCGATCTCCCCTCCCTATTCGACTTATTGGTCAGCAGGTGATATATTGACACGCCAGCTTGTCATTGGCAGTAGAGTAGTGATGTGGTGATTTTGCGTTATTTGTGTGTTCTGCGAAGCTAACCAGTTCTTTGTGCATGAGTGGTTTTTTGTTCGGGAAATTAGAAACCAATTTGTTCAGTCGAAATGGTGGATGATATCGATACGATAGTGGACGACTCGATTTCCATGGATCAGTTAAAGGTGACCCCGGTTTTCTGTTTTTGCTAAGCCAAAAGGCTTAACCTTTTCGAATTCACCTGTGCCATGTGGCCCAGATTGCACCCAGACGAACACAAGAAATGAGTTTGTTCTGAAACTTTTGTGTTCGCCAGTTTTCGCCGAACACAAAAATCGACGATCCGAACACTCGACGAATAACAACAATAGACTGGGTGAACATTTGTCGAACACAAGACGAACACCACCCCGAACAACCTTCAAACAACCCGAACACCCCCGAACACTACCGCGAACACCACCAGGAACACCCACGAACACCGATCATCTCTCCCCGAACACCCCCGAAAACATACGAACACCTTAGAGACGTTTTTGAGACACTTTACGGACATGTTAGCACATACATGTAACAGGTCATCCGCCGATGGGGGAGGGGGGTTGGGGGGTCTGGCGCCGGCCGGGGGGGGGGGTCTGAGCCAAAATTTCGGGAGGGAGGGTAGGGCACTAAAAAACGCTCAAAATCGAAAAATTCGCAATTTTTGGGCTAAAAATCGCAAAAAATCGCTAATTTGGGCTGAAATACAGCTAAAAAGTGCTGTTTTGCAGGCGATTTTGGCAATTTTTGTGTCTGAAATTCTAAAAAATTGCAAAAATTTGCTCAAAAATTTACTTGCCAGAAAAATCGGAGGGGGGGGGGGGGCTCGGCGAAATCGTCGCGGGGGGTCTGGCCTAAGTCGGGTGGGGGCAGACCCCCCAGACCCCCCCTGTTACATGTATGTGTTAGCAACACTTTGGGGACACTTTAGGGATACTTTAGGAACACTTTAGGGACACTTGAGGAACACTTGGAAACACTTTCTTTAGGAAAACTTTCGGGATCCTTTATGGACAATCAATCTTTACTTCCTTTTTAAAGCCAGACACCAGTAAAACGGTACTTAGGCAGAAGCAGTAAAACAGATAAAACAAAGCCTATGCGATATGTACATGTTGTTGCTGTCTAATAACAAAGTCTTGAAACGAATCACCAGTAACAAACTTTCTAAAACCGGACAAATTACTTAAAACAACAGACTGAGGTAAGACACTTTAGAAACACTTTCCCTTTCTTTCTGTTGCCTCCCAGGAGGGATATCTGGTGCTTAGTCATCTGCATTTAGAATGAGTCATTTGGCCGCCTCCACAGACTTTTCCCGGAAGGTATTAGGAACACCGGGAACACTTTAGGGACACTAGAAAGCGTTAAAATCTAAAAAGTCGTACTTTTGGGATAAAAATCGCTAATTCGGGCTCAAATACAGCTAAAAGACAGGCGACTCTACCAATTTCAGTGTCCCTAAAGTGTCTCTAAGGTGTTCGAGCGGGTGTTTGGGTGCTGTTCAGGGAGGTGTGATACCCGAGAGGGGTAGGACAGAGTCTGAGGGAGTCAACCTTTTGTCCATGTCTGGGGTAGAGTATTAAAGGTCACCTGAACTCGTATACTAGTTGCTGGAAAAACGCAATTTGTAGAAATTACATAAAAATTGGGTCAACAAAAATTGCATGCCAGAGAAAATTGGGAGGGGTCTGTCCGATGGGTGTTGGATATTAGTGTAGTTGTTGGTGTTTAGAAAGTGGAGAATCAGTACCATACACAGTTGTCGCGTGGCCACCCGGCATGCGGCATGGTTTTCAACTACGGTTATTGCCTGATAAAGAGTAGCAGACCGTCAGACACTAAGCTGGGAGTCAAATTATTGGAAGGTAGTGCAGCTTCTTTTCTTCTTGGTGTACACTTCCTTATGCACTTATGCAGACATTGGCTCGTATTTGGACTGAGAGGGTGCTAAACACTTGACTTACTTAACTTGACTTAACATGTAAGGACTTGACACCATATAAGGTGCCGGTACCATAAACGGCGTTAAGTGCCTGACTGTAGTAACTACTAGTAGTATTTGCAGATCTAGCTAAGAGGGACTCAGAGGAAGTGGAAAAGCGCGAAGTGGTTTTTTATTTAGCTGTTGGTTACTGTAGACTCAAGGTAACTTAATTACTTTGCTACTTAATTACTTTGCTTAAAACCGGTGTGTATCCACTGGGCTCATGCATATCTGAAAGATTGGTATAGATACCCGACATACCAACCTTCACTCTGTTTGTTGTTCACTGTTTTCTGTGTGTATTCTCTTCATTTGGTGCCGAGTTTAGTTATCCACTCTTTTGCCAATTGGTCGTCCAATTGCGATTGTTTGGATTCGTCCAGTCCATATCTGATTTACAAACTAACTAAAACTTGCTTTTACAAAGATTTTCTTTACAAAAATCTTCCACAAAATACCTTAGGGGGTTGCTGTGTGGAGCACTCTAGATGAAATAAAATAGCAGTCTGATGAATGTGTTTAGTCGCCTGACAGCTAAGCTGAGTTTTTGCTTTGTAGGATTACGAAGAGGCACAGAAGTTCGTGGACGTTTTGCTGAAGGCAGAGCCTGAGAACAGACAGGCGCTGGGTCTGAGGGACGTCATAAACAGACGAATGCGCAGAGGTAATTCACCTATCTAATCTACCTTAGCTTGCAATTGACACTTTAGCAAATGACTAAGACAGTCAGGCACTTAACGCCGTTTATGGTACCGACACCATATAAGGTGCCGGTACCATATATGGTACCGGTACCGAGGGTAGTGGTACCATTATATGGTACCGGCACCATATATGGTACCGTCACCATATATGGTACCGGTACCATATATATGGTGCCCCCACGTTCGGCGACTGTGGTGGTACCATATATGGTACCCCTACCCAGACATGGGCAAAGGGGGGGGGCTGAGGGGGGTTGGCCCCCCCTCAGGCTCTGACCTACCCCCCCTCAGCCGGCCGCTACCCGCCTCAGGATTTTTTTGGAAGATTTTTGTATAGAAAATTATGATAAATATATGCCTGGATTAGGTGTAAATGAGCTCAGAATAGCTTATTTTAACGTATTTTGATGAAAAATAAGCCAAAAAACCTTGATTTTAGCCAAAAATCGGACTTTTTGGCTTACCACCCCCTCAGCCCCCCCCTCAGGCGCTCCTACCCCCCCTCAGCCCCCCTCAGGAATTGAAAATTCTACCCCCCCTCAGCCGAAATGCTAGCCCATGTCTGCCCCTACCCATGGCCATGGGTGCCGGTACCATATATGGTACGAAATCTGAACGGAGTGGTAGCATATATGGTACCGGTACCGGAAAAACGCGAACGTGGGGGTACCATATATGGTACCACCACAGGCCCCGAAGGTGGGGGTACCATATATGGTACCGGTACCGGAAAAACGCGAACGTGGGGGTACCATATATGGTACCACCACAGGCCCCGAAGGTGGGGGTACCATATATGGTACCGGTACCATATATGGTGACGGTACCATATATGGTGCCGGTACCATATATAGTACCACTACCTACGGTACCGGTACCATATATGGCACCGGCACCTTATATGGTGTCGGTACCATAAACGGCGTTAAGTGCCTGACTGTAATACACCTATCTACCTTAGCTTGCAATTGACACTTTAGCAAATTCTAAGACACAAAATTACTTGCATGAAACCAACTAACACTCACCCAGCTCTTGCAGCTCATAAATACAGCCATATTACATGTACGAGGAGGGCTACCCCATGCTTATAACTAGTGTTCCGACGATATCAAAATTCGACGATATTCGATATCGATATCGATATTTTCAAGTCAATATCGATCGATATCGATATTTATAGTGAAGCAAGAAAATCTGAAAATTTGAAAGAGCAAACTGCTCTCGCTGCTTATCAGCCAATCACTGATGCAATCAGCGATCTGATATCAATCAAGCAGAGAATGGCAGAAAAGGTAGTGGCCCTTGTGATTGAAGCCCTTCAGTGTAAAGGTTGACTCCTCAGGCCGATGCCCCACCCTCATTAGGCATAACTCAGACAGAATAGCGTGTTTTGACTTATTTTAATGACAATTAAACCAAAAGCCGTGACTTTAACCCGATCGCGCAAACCGGGTTTGGCGCGAATTGTTATAACAGTTCGGATTTTGCCTAATTACTTATGCGCGAATTGTTTCAAACAGTTCGCGCCGGCATCTTATAACGTGTGTATGACTCATATCGAACAGTTCGCGGCCAATTCGCGCGGCGCGAACAGTTTAAAAACGCGAACTGTTGGGGTGTGCGCCAGGCGCACATGGTTTGCAGGTGGGGGTTAATAAAAAATCGGACTTTTTGCTTACCATCCTTTCAACCACCCATCAGCCGGCAGCAATCCATCAGGATTTAAAAATTCACCACCCCTCAACCGAAATGACAATAGCCCACATCTGCTTCTGCACCTGCTTCAAGTATGCAGAGTGAGCAGCTCTTCAGTGTTGCTGCAGACATTTACAGTAAGAACCTAAGCGTTGCCGTCTGAAAGCTCAGAATGCCGAGAAATTGATGTTTCTGACGTCTGAGAGCTATCATGCCACTGTTAGGATTTGACTATACCATCGATTTCTGAGTTGTCCAGGAAAAAATGCTTTTTTACTTTTCCAGAGATAAATGAGCTTAGTGTCAGTTTTGTTTTTCACTGCTTTTCCGCACAAAAAATATCGAAAATATCGATGCAAAATATCGCGATATCGATATCGATATTGGAAAAAGGGTCGATATATCGACTTTTCGATATCGATATATCGTCGGAACCCTACTTATAACAGCTCCGGGCCGGCCCGGCGGGAAGTGGATCGATGGGGGTTCGCCCAGATGGGGTGCAAATTTTCAAAAAACTCCAAAATGCGTTTTTAGCACGTTTTTCTCAGTAAGACGGCTAAAAATCACTATTTTAATCTGCCTGCAAAATAGCGTTTTACAGCTAAAAACAAGCAAAAAAGCAATAAAAAGGGCTTCTACGAACACCGATTTCCCTTAAATCTCAGCAGTGGAAAGGCCAAATTCAGTTTCCAAAGGTTTTTCAAGCGAATTTTAAGCTAAAAAATAGTGATTTTGCGAAATTTTTGCAATTTCAGACAAAAATTGCCAAAAATCGTCCGTAAAACAGCTCTTCTTAGCTGTACATATTTCGGCCTAAATTGACGATTTTTAGCCGAAAATGCGATTTTTTCGATTTTTGAGCGTTTTTTTCTGCCCAACCCCATCCATACATGGGGTAAGGGGGTATAGCCCTCCCGTTCGGCCGGCCATACGTATCCCCCTCCCCACCCCCCGGAGGGAGGAAATTTTCACTTATTTAAGGCAAAATAGGCGTTTTTTGGCCTTTTTTCGCGAGAGGGGGACCCCCCCCCCCCCCCCGAGGTCTCCAGACCCCCTACCCCCCTCCGGATTTTTGCGGCCCATGTATGACCCCATCCGAAAATTTGCGCCGAAATTCAGACCATACATGGGCCGGGGGTGTGGGGGTTTTCCCCCTCGCCAGCCAATAGCCCCATCCGTCGTTCATACTCACCTCGCCGGCAGGCGCCACCCCTCCTTTGAAATTTTGGGGACCTTCCTTGGGAAAGTGAAAATTTTTGGCTGGCGACCTTTTTCAGGAGACCGACTTGATCTTATTATACCCCCTCAGTCGGCCATACCCCTCCGAAGTTTTGGCGACCTTTTTGGGAGATCGACTTGATCTTATACCCCTCCGAAAATCCGCAAATAATTTTCGGTCACACCCCATACCCCCACTCCGAAAATCGGGGGACCTTTTTTGGGAAAGTGTTTTTTATACTTCGCAACCATTTATCTGTTTTAAATTTTTGACCCTAACAAATGTATAAAGCGTAACGTTGCCGTTCTTAACTTCAGTTTTATGCGACATTTTGAAATATATTGAAATTTTGAAATTAAACACTACACAAGTGTAGTAGTAGAATCGAGAGTAGAGAGTTTCAGACGCAGCCATCGGTGCGGCCATCGTGGGTGGCGGTCTGCTCGTGGTGGGTGGTCTGGCTGCGGCCGGGATTGCAGCGGTCAAGAGTCTAACTCGTCGGTGATTACTCAACATTCACAGTTGCTGTTGATTTTGATAATCAAACCTGTCCAGTCTTGCTTTATTATCGCATTACGCGTAGACCGTGCTGTAATTTTGGTTACTTACTACACTCAGGCACTTAACGCCGTTTATGCTACTGGCACCATATATGGTACCCCCACGTTCGGTGCCTGTGGTGGTACCATGTAAGGTACAGGGTGTCTCAAAAAAGTCGGGCAATTGCGGAAATGGCAGTAAAAAGAAATGTGATCATTTTTTTAGACACCCTGTACCTGTACCATATATGGTACCCCTACCCATGGCCATGGGTGCCGGTACCATACATGGTACGAAATCTGAACAGAATGGTAGCATGCATGTATATGGTAGTACCGGTACCGGTAAGAACGCGAAGGTCGAGGTACCATATATGGTGCCACCAGCCTATGGTACCATAAACGGCGTTAAGTGCCTGACTGTACTATGTACTGGTCATGTGCCACTTAAAGGCACTCTGTCTGTATCAACTCTAATTGAGATAGTAAAACTGTGTCTCATTTATTGCTAGCTGACTGGTTCAACTACAGTTAAACGTGTTTTCCCGCTGTTGGGTAGTCATTAATGAAAGAGATAAAACTTGTTCGGAATCAGCGAACCCAAGTAAAGCGGACAAACTTTATATTTCGCAGCATCTCAATGACGTTTTGCTGCCAAATATATAGTTTGTCTGCTTTATTTGGGTGCGCTGATTCCGAACAAGTTTTAACTCTTTCATTAATGACTGGTTCGACAGTGTATTAACCGCCTATAGATAGATTAGTGCCGTTTTGAAGGGTAAGCTTGTAAAATACAGGCTGTTCCAGAATTACCTAGCCCAAAAGAAATCTCCAGAATGGATTGGCGACAATTTTAAATTTCTGATATGTTTCAGCTAATACAGTCTGGCACTTAACGTCGTTTATGGTACCGGTACCTAGGCTAGTGGCACCATATATTGTACCCCACGTTCGGGGACTGTGATGATACCGGGGTGTTTTATGGTACCACCACCACAGGCCCCGAACGGGGGTGCCATATATGGTACCACTAGGCTAGGTACCGGTACCATAAACGGCGTTAAGTGCCCAACTGTAATATCTGAAAGTTTCTTATGAAAATAATTTGGCCATATTACTGGAACAAGCTTAAAAATTAACAATGTTTTATACAGTATGTCAATTAAATCACAGTCTCGGGCCATTCTTTTAAATTAAACAGTTCTCTCGATGTGTAACTGGGACACGATCAGGCTTCTCTGATTCCGTTCTTCAAGCGCATTCGCGTACTTGTATGACTACTGGTAGCCGGCACAGTACTGTTGCTAAGTAAATTATAATTATAATTTTAATTATATTTTTTGGAAATTTACTAATACAAGTAAATTATTTCGTAAGTAAATTACAATTTTAATTATATTAATTTTGAATTTCTGCTTTAAGTAAATTTTAAGTATAATTTTATTATATTTTTTAGAAATTTACTAATGCAAGTAAATTATTTGGTAAGTAAATTTTAATTAAATTATATTTACTTAGCAACAGTACGGCACAGTTGGTGTAGTGGTTTAGGCCGCATGGCCACTGTGCGCGACGTCGTGCGCTCATCCACTCGGCGGGGCAAGTTTCTTGCCGCAAAGAGTTGGTGGCTGGCACAAAGCCCAAACGCTGGTGACAGCGAGTAGGTAAATGGGAACCGACTGGAGCTGCCTAAGCACCTAAAGCCACCACACATGTGTTGGGACAAACGGGAACTGGGACAGTAACTACTGAGACCCGCCCAGACTGACACCGAGCAAGTGTTTAGGCTAGTAGTGAAGGAAGGGCAGGATGTGGGTGTGAGTGATGGGCCCGCAGTGTGGCCTAACGCAGGGCCTACGACCGCTCCGCCCGGACAATCCATCCTTCCAAAACTACCGGTAGACTTGCTCCTTCAAATGTGCCCAGAGGAGAAAGTGACGCCGGTCCGGTTGGCGATCTCAGCCACTAATCCATCGATCAGTGAACGTGTCATGCAGCCACTCAAGCACGGGCTTAGCAAAATGTGGAGCTGCTTTGTCCAATTATCGACACTTGTGTGCACTTCTGAGAAAAAAGTAGTGATAGCAATCAAAATTGTTGCCTAAAACAAAGTTTTTGGGTGATTTATTAACAGTGTTTAGCGTTATTGCGTGGAATTTAGCAGGTTTGTTTCCAAAAAGAACGGAAAGTCAAAAAGTTCCGGTTCCGGCACCCTTCAGCTCCGGAACTGGACCGGAACCGGAATTCCGGTCGATCGCAAATTGTAACTGACTTATTTTTCCATGTCTCCTACACAATTTTATGCAGTCTTTTTAACGTTTCTCCATATCTAAACATCCCAAAACCACAGTGATGAAAAAAAGGCTTTCTTCTCCCATGGAAATTACACTTTTCGGCAAACTTTAGTGATATACAAATATACAAAAAATTATGCAATAGTTAAATTTAGTTGTATTATGTACATACTACATTAACATATACAAATCACTTTGCATTTGTACTGTATATACAAATGAAATAGGCATGTATTTGCCCGCGTTATCCCAAATATTGCTTATTCGAATTCCGGCGTTTTTGTAATTGGGAAGTCGGAAAAAAGTTATGTCTGTTTTAGTTTTAGAAAATGATGGGGTCGAAAAATGGCCAAAAATCGTTGACGTCATTTTCACACGGTCCCTTGGGTGTCTAGAGCTTTACAACGAGCGAGTCGACAACAACTGCTTTATGTCTACAAAGCGCAACAGCTAATCTTAATTTAGCTAAGACTGCCTGGAAAAAGAGAACCCCAGTAAACTTTAGTTGGCTTACCTCGTAAGCTTAGTACGTACTACCAGACAAGTGAGATCACCAAAAATTGTAGTACATACATACAGAGTTGGCCAAAAAAAGACCGCCTGGCCATTGTTCGAGTTTTTCGAATAATTTGAATTGGCCGCTATTCCGTCAATTTTGAAGCGAATGAAAAGATTTTTGGCACGATTATTATTATTTGTTAAGAGTTTGTTTTGGCCAGGTCCTGGCCTGTTTAGCCTTCTATAACCCTGAGTTATGCCCTTCTAAAATGAACTGACCCGAATTGTCAGACGTCAAATTTGAACATAAATACATTACTAACTCTTCATTGGATCTTACCCAAATTTTGCAGGAAGGAAGTAAATTCAAAGACATTATCAGAGTAAACTCCCGCTATTACCAAATTTATACCAAAATCTTACCAACCAAATTCAAACTTAATATCGAACTCAAATAGCCAACTTTCATGTATACCAAATCAAATTTAAGGTTTGAGTTTGGAGGGCATCCCTGTGTGTGCGAGAGACCACTACAACATGTATCTACGTGTGTTGGCTACTGTAGCAATGCTTTTCTGCTCCTGCGCTACGTTTCCAATGATCTGGCGCGAGTGTGAGCTTTTGGAGATGTCCCATGACCTCTCAGATGATACATTGCTTTATCCGTTTGCCGGTTACGCCAACTACAAATTTCAACGGAAAACCTTGGTTGACGGTATGTTGATTTTAAGTTTTATACAGGTGTCAGCCAGGGTTGTATACTTTTCCGAAAAAAACCTCGGCCTGTTTTTTTCCGGTTTTTTCCTAAATCGCGGAAAAAAACTCCAGCCCAAGTTCTGAGTATCCTAGGCTGGTTTTATGATTCCTAACGCTTTCTAGCGCCTTCCTCAGTCTTGTTAGACCAGAAATACACGTGTTACATTGATATAAATCACGAAACAGGCATGAAACAGTGCCTGACAGGTTCCATAAACAACGCTATCTGCAAATTTTCTTACAGCAGTTTGCATTTTTGTTTTTTCATGCCAAATTTGGTCTTTTTTATTGTTTTTCTAACAGTTTTGAGTCAGTATGGCTGAGTTTTTTTCCGCGATTTATGTTTTTTTCCGACCCTTAGGAAAAAAACCGGTTTTATTCCGAAAAAAAAACAGTTTTTTCCGGTGTTTTTTTCCCACCTCACATCCCTGGTGTCAGCCAATGTATCTAGGTAATAAAGGTATACCTAGTTAACTTTCGGGAAAAGTACCTACAGTATACTATGGTAGTCTTTCGGAAGCCCGGTAATTATCGGTTTACCTAGTTTGATATTTTCAGTTTTACCTGGCTTTTTCAGTGAGCAAAGCTTCAAATTTCTTGGTTTCACAAAATTACAGTGGTCAATAGAATGGATTTCTGACTTATTGGATTATTAAAGTGTTCTTGATATGTGACAGATTTCGTGAATTTCAGATCCACTAACTTGATCGGTGTTCTATTGAACACAAAAATCATGTTTTGACTTGATTTCGAGCGTTTTAAGTTTACCTAGTTTTTGGGCTTTACCTAGTTTCTTACTGGAGAACTTTGCCTATGTAATATTACTTTAGCTAGTTTATTAGGTGACAACTTTACCTAGTATTACTCAAGTTTTCAAAACGCACCATCCTGGGGTGTGCCAGAAGAAACACAACCCAGCAGATTTTTAACAGATAACGCAGGAACTAAGCAGAGTATCGCTTTCAATAATTTACATTCTTTCGTTCAAAATCAATTTTATTTAAATCGGTTGAGATTTACGGATGCTGCCGAAAAAAATCTGCTAGGGTGTCTTGGCATATCCTCTTCTGTTTATTCTCAAGCATTACTGTATACCGTGTCGTACTGTAGGTATGGTTGGTGCCGAAAATCACAAATTTTACTTCCACAACAACATCTTTACGGGTGTGGAACACACTGGCACACATATGGACGCTCCAAAACACATTCTTCGATCGATGGAGGAAGTCAACAACGCCTTGACTATTGACCAGGTTTTAAAAAATTCATTTCCCTTCCTATCCGCTTAAAGCAATAGCACCCAGAGGGGTCCCTCCCCCAGAGCGTTCGTTCTACAGGTTCCATTGACTTCGTTAGTCGGAGAGGCCTGTGTGATAAAAGTTCCTGAGAAGCAAATGCACAACATGCCCAATGATTACCTGATATCAATCGACGATGTTAAAGAGTGGGAATCGAAGCATGGAAAGCTCAATGAGAACTGCATAATAATAATCGATTCAGCTACAGTAATTCTTTCTCTTTTCACCAGTACATACAGTATCACGTTTTTTCCGACCCCACCCTCCCATCTTCCTGGCAAGTAATTTTTCAGCAAATATTTGGGTTTTTTAGAATTTCAGATGCCAAAATTGCCTGTAAGACAACACCTTTTAACTGTATTTCAGCCTATATCTAAAGTTTCAGCTAAATACTAAGCTAAGTCGTACTAGGTAAAGGCTAGAAAAATGGGTGCATTTTGAAGGCTAATTTTGCAAAATTTTCTCGCACTGGCCCAACTCAGCAACTTCAAACTTTTACGCCCACCTTTGGAAAATCCTGGGTACGCCACTGGCTGTTGTTACATGTATGGTTTTCTCACTGTCTTTGTCACGAATGATTATAGGGTCAACACTGGGGCGACGCAAAGAAATATTTGGGATCTGATGACCCAGACCACTTAGACCCAGATGGTCTACCCGATAAAATGCACTGGCCTGGTCAGCTACTACTTTGTTTATATACAGGTTTTTATTGGTTTTATTTTTCAATACCGGTTATTGGGTATTATAGATTGTTGTGTTTTTAGCTCCCAATTAATATTTTTTCACTAGATTACTGCTGATGGCTATTGAAGGCTTTATTAGATAAACACACAAGCTCGGTAACTTCTGCAGTAAAGTCTCGTTAGCCCTCAGGAGTAGGAATCTGATTTATTTTGAAGTGCAACGGAATCGCTCTTGTTCTTTGCCAAAAGCTCTGTTTTGATTTTGAGGGAAAACATCTCAGGAACTAAGCAGAGTATAATAAAAATGTCATCAATCTTTCAAGAATTTATTTATCTTTCAGTTAAAATAGGATTCATTCAAATCGGTTGAGATTTGCGGTTTCTACAATAAAAAAATCTGCCTTCGGTTTGCTTTTTTACGGACCCTGTATGATGCAACTTTCTAGCACTGCATTGGGACACAGTGGAGTGGGCATTGAAGAACAGAGGATTCAAAGCGGTGGGCCAAGATGCAATGAGCGTAGATTACGGGCAAATGACCAACTACCAGAAGTCGGTTCATGCCGTTGTTTTGGGAGCTAACAAGCCAAATTTGGAGAATCTGCTTAACGTGCACAAACTGCCTCCAAGAGGCGCTACAATCATTGCGCTGCCAATGCGCATCAGAAACGGTATTTAGTTTTTTCGCAAATTACTATAATTGCTATACCAAGAGAATCTATCAGAAACCCTGTTCGTTTAAATCGTTTACGGTTCTCGACGCGAATTTATTGAGTAGATACGGTAGCATGGCAATTTACGGTCCGACCGGGATGCAAGTAAATGCTAACTGACGCGACGACGACGCCTGCTGAATGGTACAAGAACACTTTCCCCTTGGTAGGACGGCTGATTTGTTTAACTTAAGCCTAACCATAGGTCTAAAGCTAAGTTAGAGCATGAACTATTTAGTGCATAAATTAAATCCTGATTCTAAGCCTAAGCTGAGACTAAGCTCAGAATGGTGTGTTTTCGTGTATATTTTTTACAAGATAACTAATGAATATGAAGTTTCTGAACTCAGTTCGTTCTAGAATTGTACCAAAACCTGCGTAATCTTGGTAACATTATTGATTTGATAGGTTTAGATAGCTGATGTAAGCATATTGGAGCTTCTAAGTTGCCTAAGTTTTCAAAACTTGTTTAAAACTGAGCTATTCAGACTAAAACGTACAGTCAGTTGTTGCAAAGATCAAAACCAGTGTATTTCATGCTTTTCATGCAGAACACCGAGTTTTAATTGTAAAATATAGATTTTCCACCTACAAGACCCGGCTCTTATAACTGGTTCAAAAATGTGATCCCAAATTTAGGCATTTAAGCTGCACATTATTATTTCCATTGTAGGTAGTGGTGCACCTGTTCGGGTGATGGCAATTGGCTGGAACGGCGAAAACGATCCATGCAGAATTTCCGACAAACTTACTCTCACTTTTACCATAGATTTCAGTTTTCTACTGCTCAGCTGTCTCGGCATGTTAGTCGTTATGCTTCTGGTTAATAGATTTTGCTAGTTTTTTCTATCTTTGTTTGCAATAATAATATTAATAAATCTGTTACTTTTAATCTATGTGTCTTCTGACACAGGGCTGACGAACTGGTTACTCTCGGCACCTGTACCATCGATACATCATCCTATGCAAAAAAGCGGATTTTAAATGAAAAATCGTTCAAAATCGTCTTCTGGAGATGCCGATTTCCCAAAAAAGCCAAAAATCACTGTAAAATTACTAAATCTGGAAAATGGAGACGTATGCATTTAATTAATTACATTGTTTGGTATACCGTTTCATCTTCTGGATTTCATAAGTTTATGTATAACACTAGCAGATCAATGAATGAAGAGACGAATAAATTTTCAGAATGAGTAATTTCTAGAAACTACTACTATCTCTATTAGTGAAACTCTGCAATACTGTAGAAGTTGCTTAACTAGCGTATGAAGTAAGCACAATCTTGCGACATTCTTGAGCTATTGTTCAGTTTTATTACCTTATATCTTATTGGTTCTATATCTAAAAGAACTGTTTATGTCATAGTCGTAATGTGAGATGTACCGGTACATGGTGAGATGTACAGACAGTGCCACCAGAACTACAGCTTGGCCTGATTAAAGAAAGCATCCATAACAATTGCATATGTGTCATAACTGAATTTAGAATGTTATGTTATATATTACAACGCTTTGTCGACAATGTAATGCCTTCGAAACAGTTCAGTTCCATAGATGCCATTACCTAACGTGCTAAAAAGGGAAAAAATCGGCCGTGTGTGACACTAAAGTTTGAAGGGCCATAACTTCAAAACTGGAAGAGATCCAAAAAATTTAAAACCAGTTTTCGAAAGCACATTTGATGGGCTATTTTGTGTTAAACTTATAGCCGGATAGCTCGATGCCACCAAGTGAAACAAATGTATTTTTGAACACGTGTTTTTCGGCCTAATCTTTGCAAAAAACAGCTTGTTAAATCGACAATTACAGTCCGACTCCGGCGTCGATAAGTGAAAATTAAAGAGCGTCATTGGTTCTATAAATGTTCCAGATTTGGACAGGATTACTTAAAAAATGCGCTTACGGCGCGCGGTCAAAAATGGTAGTCGGCTAAAAATCGGCGGCCTCGAAAAAGCATGGTTTTTCAACTTTGGGCGTCGATTTCTCCGGAATGGGTGGGCCCCGAGCCGAACCGACTGGGTTTTGCAATATCCACACTTTAGTGGTTCAGGTCAGAGAATAAAAATGGGGGTCAAAAATTCCATAGCCCGAACCGGCCTCCATAGCTAAAGATATCTAAAGTCCCCTCTGACTGCTTGAAGGTGCAAGTGTACGTAGGTATGGCATCTGTGTGTTCAACTGAATTAGAGATATTTCATTCCATCTGTTTACTTTGCGCTATCAGTGCGTGTGCGTGCACGTTGAGATAGCGTCGTTCAGTGTCCCCTGTGGTTGTAATTTTTGTGTGACATCTGTCGCCGCAATAATGATATCTCCTGCTTTAGTGTGGGTCTCAATTTTCTCTCTATTTTTGATCGCATTCGCCACGGTATGTGTGCTTTCTACCTCCGAAGAGAAGAAATTTTTTTCTATCAGATTTTCAGTAATCACTACCTAGAAAGTATTGAGAAAGTGAAAGAAGCGTTAACTTTGGTGTTTTTCATCTGTTTATAGACTACTGTTGTTTCGGTATTGGAATCGGTTCGGTATGGGTAGGTATTCGAACATACATGTCGTTGGGGGGTGTAAAGGGGG
>JASANB010000968.1:0-20249 GCA_030248155.1 Sabatieria punctata | reverse complement strand
TGGTCAAACAATGAGAAAGCTAAAAGAACGAATTGGTGAACATTGAAGATCAATATTGAAGAACAGTCTTGATAAAACTTATTTGGTTAAGCACCTTAACCAGGATGGTCATTCTTTAGATGATGTTAAAATAAAAATTTTGGAAAGAATTAAATTTGATTCAAATGATAAAGTGAAACTTCGTCGTTTATGTGGAGAACGTGAAGATTTCTGGATTAGACTATTGGTCACTGTATATCCTTATGGACAAAAAATGATCGAATTAAAGGTTCATGGAGATGTGTCCAAAGGCATAAACCCTACTAGTAAAAGTAAACAGCCATATTTCTGCATGCCTATAGTGTATAAGAGAAAAGAAGAGATAAAAAGAAAGAAACAGAAATAAAATTGATGATGATTGAAAAAACAGAATGGATAGATGTAAAGAAAATAAGAGATTTACACCTAGAACTTTTTATGTTTTTCTAAGAGCTCAGTCAAAAAGAAATTTAATAGAAATTAGTAAACATATGCGAAAAGAACATGCAAATAACTGGACAGATGAAATGATTTTGGCGACTGAGGCATATCTAGCAGGATACTTCAGTGCCAAAGTTGGCCAAAATAATAATAACTTAAGTAATTCAACTATTCTTTCAGTTAAATATTATAACAAAGGTATTGAGTTGCTAAAATTGGAAACTGTTTTTAGAGATAGACGACTTCGTAGGTTTGTTAGAGAAGCTGGTGGCATGGATAATAAAATTTGCATAAGCTATTCTTATAATAATCCTGTTAGTAATTTGCTTTGTAATTACAGTAAAGTATTAAGGAATTTAGATAATAATAGTTTGCTACAGTTAATTTATTTTAACTGTGATTGTAATGATTCAGTGTATTGTTATAAACCAGTTGGGCATGTACTAACTGGTGATTTGAATATTATTATGAACAATAATCTTAGGCAGCTTTTCTATAAAGGTGCTAAATACAGGGAACCTGTTCCTATTAACTGGAAGATTAATAAGGAAGTGGCTTTAAACACTTGTGCACAATATCTTATTAAGTCTAAATGTCATACAAACTGTCCTGAAATTATGGATTATAGAAAACTTTTTGAAAAAATTATTGATAATCGAATTGGATTTTTTATTAGAAATACAAGACATACAGATATAGCTCAATTGTCAAAGCAATATGAAGTTAAAGCAGAGCTAGAAAGATTGCAAAATAAATATATAATTGTTTCAGCTGATAAAGCTGCAAATAATTTAATTTTTATTTGTAAAAAATACTATTTGTTGGTATTATGTAAAGAACTTGGAATTACATATTCTAACAATAACTTTACAGTTTTAGGCAACGCAGTGTATAAACCATACAATTTATCTCAGATACAAGTTATTAAAAGACACGAAAAGTTGGTTGTCAAAATACCAAATTTGAAGTGGAATAATGAAAATGAAACCTTGCCAAGAATTTTTGCTACACCTAAACTTCACAAAAATCCATATAAATTTCGGTTTATTGCTGGAGCTAGCAAATCTTCTACTAAGCCTCTTGCAGTTTTGTTACATAAAATACTGGGTCATTTTAAGCAACATTTTCAAGCTTACTGTCGCACAGTTAAAGAACGGAATGGGATTAATTGCTACTGGTCTATTAATAGCAGTCTTGAATTATTAAATGCAATTAAGAATTACAAAAATAAGATCCATACAGTTGTTTCTGCTGATTTTAGTACCTTGTTTACTAGTTTGCCACATAACCTGATAGCTGAAAACCTATATTACCTAACAAAGCTTTGTTTTAAACATGCCAATAAACGTTACATTGTTGTAGGTTTTAATAAAATTTATTATGCAGAGACAGCAAATTGGAATAGACAGTGTATTTTGGATGAGATCGAAGTAAAGTTGCTTATCGATACAGTTTTGAATGAAAATTATGTTTGTTTTGGTGATCTGTTATTTAAGCAAATTTGTGGTGTACCTATGGGTTCCAATGCAAGTCCTATGATTGCAGACTTAGCTTTGAGTGTAATTGAATACAGATTTTTAATAAAACCAGAAAACAGAGATATGGCTAAGAAGATTGGTTGTACATTTAGATATATTGATGATTTATTATGTATCAATTGTGGTCAGTTTATGGAATATGCTAAAAAGGTGTATCCAAATTCTTTACCTTTGGAAGAGAGCTCACAATCTCGTACGTCAGTTAATTTTTTGGATTTACATATTAGAACTGAAGGAATACTAAATATTAATGTCTATGATAAGACTAAACATTTTGGATTTAGTATCGTTAAGTTTGTCTTTGCTAGTAGCAATGTACATTCCAATTTAGGGCTTCGAGTCTATTTTACTCAACTTATCAGATTTGTTAGAATTTGCAGTGATTTACATAATTTTTTGGTTAATACTAAAGAAATTACGAAGGTGCTTTGCCAAAATGGTTTCAAAAAAGAACAATTACTATGTACGTTATACAAATTTGCTACCAAATATCGTTCAGCATTAGTTAAATTTGGTATTCTTGACAAGTTACATGTTGTGGCTTTAGCAAACAAAATATTTACCTGAAGGGCTTTTTAGCCTCCAGCCTTTTGGCTGGTTGTTTGTCGCAGTCTTTAGGGCTGCGTTGCTTTCCTTGCATCAGGCAAGGAGCGTTCCTTCCAGCTCTGGCTGGATTTTTCTTTTTCTATTTTGTTTTGTTTTTCCCGCTTTTTAGGATCTGAATTACAGGTAGGTTTTGTTTTGGCAGGACGCAAACTGGACATTGGCTGACAAGGTGGCACGTGCGGTCAGAGGTCAATCGATATCAGTCTTTTCCCTTTAGCGCTACCTGCTGCGGCTCCTGTGTAATAGTGGACGCGGCTAGTGCTTTATTTTGTCCTTGCTCTCTGTTGGTCTGGCCTTTGGCTGCTATGATACCAGTCAAAGGTAGTCACTTGTTTCTAAATGTATAGATGGTTTGTTTTAGAAGAATAAGCCATGGCGGAGGAGCCGGTAACTAAAAGACCAAGAACGGAACAAGACGGTGACGTAAGTGGTTCAATTTTAGTTTATATAGTAGCATTAAGTGTGTGAAAGGTAACCTAAGAGTATCTTCTGATGAGCCCCGCTCTTAGGTGATTGAATTGAGTCAAGATACAGGGGCGAAACTCAATTCGATCATTATAATTTCGTGTCAGATTTTATTGTTTTTGCTTTTCCTTCCTTTTTCAAATTACTATGGGACAAAATTTCGAACTTGAATTTCTTTCCTGCTAAAAACAGTTGGGACCTAGAATTTGGGGATTTTACGTAATTTTAAGAGTACTTTAAGAATTTTTGGTCGGTTTTCGATTTTGACGAAAAAAATTTTTTTCGACCCCCTTCCCGCCCCCCTAGCTCGTCTGGAACCCCCGTATGTGGTTTTTTTTATTCCAGATTACTGTAGCGCCATTTGTTAGCTACAGATTGGTGCCAAGCATGATAGCCCACGGCCCGGGGTTTTGGAGTAAATTGACTCCAAATGGCTGAAAATCGCATTTTTTTTCCAGTTTTACTATTGGTCAAAATTTCGAACTTGAATTTCTTTCCTGCTAAAAACAGTTGGGATCTAGAATTTGGGGATTTTACGTAACTTTTAGAGTACTTTAAGAATTTTTGGTCGGTTTTCGATTTTGACGAAAAAAATTTTTATCGATCCCCTACCCGCCCCCCTAGCTCGTCTGGAACCCCCCTATGTGGGTGTTTTTATTTCAGATTATTGTAGCGCCATTTGTTAGCTACAGATTGGTGCCAAGCACGAAAGCCCACGGCCCGGGGTTTTGGAGTAAATTGACTTCAAATGGCTGAAAATCGCATTTTTTTCCAGTTTTACTGTGCGACAAAATTCTGAACTTGAATTTCTTTCCTGCTAAAAACAGTTGGAGCCTAGAATTTGGGGGTTTTACGTAACTTTTAGAGTACTTTAAGAATTTTTGGTCGGTTTTCGATTTTGAAGAAAAAAAATTTTTTTCGACCCCCTTCCCGTCCCCCTAGCTCGGCGGGAACCCCCCCGTGTGGGGGGTTTGAGTTCAGATTACTGTAGCGCCATGTGTTAGCTACAGATTGGTGCCAAGCACGAAAGCCCACGGCCCGGGGTTTTGTAGTAAATTGACTTCAAATGGCTGAAAATCGCATTTTTTTCAGTTTTACAATGGGAAAAAAATTCGAACTTGAATTTCTTTCCTGCTAAAAACAGTTGGGACCTAGAATTTGGGGGTTTTAAGTAACTTTCAGAGTACTTTAAGAATTTTTGGTCGGTTTTCGATTTTGACGAAAATTATTTTTTTCGACCCCCTCCCAGCCCCCCTAGCTCGTCTGGAACCCCCCTATGTGGGTTTTTTATTTCAGAGTACTGTAGCGCCATTTGTTAGCTACAGATTGGTGCCAAGCACGATAACCCACGGCCCGCGGTTTTGGAGTAAATTGACTCCAAATAGCTGAAAATCGAAATTCAACTTGGAAATTTTGTCCCATAGTAAAACTGAAAAAAATGCGATTTTCAGCTATTTGAAGTCAATTAACTCCAAAACCCCGGGCCGTGGGCTATCGTGCTTGGCACCAATCTGTAGCTAACAAATGGCGCTACAGTAATCTGAAATAAAAAAACCCACATAGGAGGTTCCAGACAAGCTAGGGGGGCTGGGAGGGGATCGAAAAAAATTTTTTTCGTCAAAATCGAAAACCGACCAAAAATTCTCAAAGTACTCTAAAAGTTACTTAAAACCCCCAAATTCTAGGTCCCAACTGTTTTTAGCAGGAAAGAAATTCAAGTTCGAAATTTTGTCCCATAGTAAAACTGAAAAAAATGCGATTTTCAGCCATTTGAAGTCAATTTACTACAAAACCCCGGGCCGTGGGCTATCATGCTTGGCACCAATCTGTAGCTAACAAATGGTGCTATAGTAATAAAAAAACCCACATAGGGGGGGGGGTTCCAGACGAGCTAGGGGGGCGGGAAGGGGTCGAAAAATTTTTTCCGACCCCCTCCCAGCCCCCTAGCTCGTCTGGAACCCCCCTATGTGGGTTTTTTATTTCAGAGTACTGTAGCGCCATTTGTTAGCTACAGATTGGTGCCAAGCACGATAACCCACGGCCCGCGGTTTTGGAGTAAATTGACTCCAAATAGCTGAAAATCGAAATTCAACTTGGAAATTTTGTCCCATAGTAAAACTGAAAAAAAATGCGATTTTCAGCTATTTGAAGTCAATTAACTCCAAAACCCCGGGCCGTGGGCTATCGTGCTTGGCACCAATCTGTAGCTAACAAATGGCGCTAGAGTAATCTGAAATATAAAAACCCACATAGGGGGGTTCCAGACAAGCTAGGGGGCTGGGAGGGATCGAAAAAAATTTTTTTCGTCAAAATCGAAAACCGACCAAAAATTCTCAAAGTACTCTAAAAGTTACTTAAAACCCCCAAATTCTAGGTCCCAACTGTTTTTAGCAGGAAAGAAATTCAAGTTCGAAATTTTGTCCCATAGTAAAACTGAAAAAAATGCGATTTTCAGCCATTTGAAGTCAATTTACTACAAAACCCCGGGCCGTGGGCTATCATGCTTGGCACCAATCTGTAGCTAACAAATGGCGCTATAGTAATAAAAAACCCACATAGGGGGGTTCCAGACGCGCTAGGGCGCGGTACCGGGGTCGAAAAAATTTGTACCAATCAATCTGTAGCTAACAAATGGCGACATTTACTACAAAACCCCGGGCCGTGGGCTATCATGCTTGGCACCAATCTGTAGCTAACAAATGGCGCTATAGTAATAAAAAAACCCACATAGGGGGGGGGGGGTTCCAGACGAGCTAGGGGGGCGGGAAGGGGGTCGAAAAAATTTTTTTTCGTCGAAATCGAAAACCGACCAAAAATTCTTAAAGTACTCTAAAAGTTACGTAAAATCCCCAAATTCTAGGTCCCAACTATTTTTAGCAGGAAAGAAATTCAAGTTCGATATTTTTGTCCCATGGTTAAGCGAGCCGATTTTCAGACGGCTGTACCTCGGGACTGGAGCGTCAAATCGGGAAATCCTTTGCGGTGGTTACACAACCTATCGATATGTATTAGTGTACCAACTTACAGCTCTCTAGGCCAAAGTTTCAATTTTGGGTCTGAATACTGAAACTCGATCTGACCAGAGAACGACTCTTAACACACATGCTGTACATGTACGCATTCAGAGCTGTGCGACCAGCGTCAAAACTGATTTCGAAAGGAGTAAACACGTTACAGAAAAGAAAATAAACGTACTTCATTGTCCCCTGTTACAATCAGAGTTTTTATCGAGGTCACAAAGACAGAAACTGCGTCCTGCGTTATTGGGTTTGGATTAGTCAGTTGACAGTTGAGTTTTGCAATTTTTTGTAATACCTGCAAAAACAAAACTGTTTGGTTTAGCTAAACAAAGTTCTAAAACAACGTACAGTAGTATGCCACGTATGGCCAGCAATAGCCAACGGCGAAATACGCATCAAACATCCATTACTCAGACTTTCTCTGTTCGATTTGCGAGCATTTTTCATAACACTTTTTCTTATTTTGTCATTTTCTAGTCCTGATTTGCAGCTCAAAGCGGATGCAGTGGTGTTTCCGACGTCGAATGGGCCACTTTGGTACCAACGATAGTAGGAATCAGCTACGTCATTGTGGTCGTAGGTGCCGCAACGAATCAAACTTCGAGCCATAGCCATTGCCATCTCTGTGTCGTCCGTCACCTAAAGTGCCATTGCGTAGCTATTTGAATTTCGCGCGCTAGCTTCACTTGTCCTGGCGCAACTCTGAATGGGCCGCAACCTAAAATCGGCAAGAAACCGTCCTCGCGGCAATCGTTATTAACCTTGGACGAGGTGACATCGGCGTTCTGGAATTCGTATCGGGTACCCAAGGCATCGCCTACTGCTTGTCCGTATAAACATCCCACCAGTCTGTCTTTGACCGACATTTTGTCTTTTCTTCTTCATCACCTGTATAAATACGTACACACGAAAAGTTGCGGGTCATATACCCGCAAAAAGGCCGTCGAGTTTTTTTTGCTCATACTCACTTCCAATACAACCATTATCCCCCCCAAAAAAGTCATAGAAATCAACCCAAGTCTCCAAACACGTTAAACAACACAAATTGTTTATCCGGCAAAAAAAGGCATAGAAATCGACCCAAGTCCCTAAACATGTTAAACAACAAAAATTGTTATGAACTACAATGATCTTCCAACAAAGAAACACGCAGAAAAAAACACGAATTCCAACTTAAACCGCACACGCAAACCAACACATTTTACACAAAAAACCACAAGAAACAAAATCACTCCTGCCACAAACACAACAAATTTGCATAAAGGAAAGTCACAAAAAGAAATCTCAACGCCCAGCCATCACTTCGCAAACTACTACACTAAAGCAAAAGAAAACAGAAAGCTAAGAAAAACTCGAGGGCGCTTAGAGATTTGTTGTGACGTCAGGACTGCTGAGCGCCCTCGAGTTTTTCTTAGCTTTCTGTTTTCTTTTGCTTTAGTGTAGTAGTTTGCGAAGTGATGGCTGGGCGTTGAGATTTCTTTTTGTGACTTTCCTTTATGCAAATTTGTTGTGTTTGTGGCAGGAGTGATTTTGTTTCTTGTGGTTTTTTGTGTAAAATGTGTTGGTTTGCGTGTGCGGTTTAAGTTGGAATTCGTGTTTTTTTCTGCGTGTTTCTTTGTTGGAAGATCATTGTAGTTCATAACAATTTTTGTTGTTTAACATGTTTAGGGACTTGGGTCGATTTCTATGCCTTTTTTTGCCGGATAAACAATTTGTGTTGTTTAACGTGTTTGGAGACTTGGGTTGATTTCTATGACTTTTTTGGGGGGATAATGGTTGTATTGGAAGTGAGTATGAGCAAAAAAAACTCGACGGCCTTTTTGCGGGTATATGACCCGCAACTTTTCGTGTGATTTCTATTCATTTTTTTAGTCCGTATTGTGTTACATATCTACGGTCGCAATGAGTTGCTTTGACTTTTTGGTTCCACCGTGCTTTTAGAGAGACGAGAACACGTGGAGAACATGGAGTTTGTGAATGGGTGTAATGGATCTGCAGTAGGTGAAATACAAATCGGCTTCTTCAGACTCTACAAATTCAACAATTAACTTTAATTTTATCAACACCAACGCAAGATGATCAGAACAAACAGTACAAACCAATTAATTGGTCGGACAGAAAGAGGTGAGCAGTGCCGAGTGACCGGCTACTCCCCAACCATAAGCGTTCCAAGCTAATACAGTTAACGCTACAGAACAAACCTAAAAAACAAACGTCACAAACCATTGGCGACACCTCGTAAAATACAAGGCATCGTGGGCTCAACGAGCCCGACCACTCTGCCAAGGGCGCGTGCAAAAATTACGTACCGGAGATTTCCACTTAGTATCCCACCCCACTTAATAACCCACTGGGATATTATATGGACCCTGTTCCGCTTTATATCCCATGGGATATTACTTGGCGGCAATGTTTATGTCATATTTGTAATAATTTTCTTTACACATGCATACGGTATTTATGATAAAACATTGTTCCGGTTAATATCCCATGCCGTTTCCAGTTAAGATCCCATGGCTTTGTCCAGTTAAGAGTCAGTCTCTGAACCGATCGAGTCTTGGTCCTTTGCCATATTCAGACCCCAAAATGAAACTTTGGCGTGGAGGGCTCAAAGTTGGAAGACTAATACGTATAGACTATAGGTTATATAACTACAGCAAAGGATATCCCGATTCGACGCTCCACGCTCGAGATACGGCCTTCTGAAAATCGGTCCGCTTAACTATGGGACCAAAATTTCAAAATCGAATTTCTAGCGCACTAATCAGTGTTGTGACTTAAAAATTGGGGGTTTAGGGTAACTTTTAGACTACTTTCAGAATCAACGGTCGAATTCCATTTTCAATGAAAAAAATTTTTTTCGACCCCCTTTGCAGCCCCCTAGCTCGTCTGGAACCCCCCTACACCGTTTTTTTATTTTAGAATATTGTAGCGCTATCAATTCCCTACAGTTTGGTATAAGCCACATTGGCTGACCCGGAAGAAAGTGGTGAAATATGGCTTCAAAGTTGAAAAATCCTCAAATTTTTAGTTTTGGTACTGCACCAAAATTTCCTGCTGGAGTTTCTAGCGCAATAATCAGTGTTGGGACTTGAAAGTTGGGGGTTTAGGGTAACTTTTAGAGTGCTTTCAGAATCAACGGTCGAATTCCATTTTCAATGAAAAAAATTTTTTCGCCCCCCCCCCTTTGGAGTAGGGCCCGACCGGATATCCGGATCCGGATCCGGCCGGATATGGCCATATCCGGATCCGGTACCGGATCCGGATATTACCTGCCGGATATGCCGGATATCAGTCACATATGAGAAAACGTGATTTTTTACGTATTTTTAACATAAATATTGCATTCGACCGAATGCTTGTTAGAAATTTCTTGAGGCGATTGAATCCATGACCCCAGTAGTTCGTATAACCCTGATTTCTGTGCAAAGGATAACACCCTCATTTTTCACAATGCTAATTTTTAGGGTTCCGACGATATATCGATATCGATATCGAAAAGTCGATATATCGACCCATTTTCCAATATCGATATCGATATCGATATCGCGATATTTCGCATCGATATTTTCGATATTTACTGTGTGGAAAATCAGGAAACAAAACAAAACTGACACCAAGTTTATTTCTCTGGAACAGTAAAAAACAGTTTTTCGTGAACAAGTCAGTTGTCGATTCTACAGTCAAAACCTAACAGTGGCATGATAGCTCTCAGAAATATCAATTTCTCGCCATTCTCAGCTTTCTGACAGCAACGCGTCGGTTCTTAGCATACATGGGCCGCGGGGGTCCGGGGGTTTGCCCACCCTCCAACTTGGGCTCGATCCCGCCAAACGACCCCACCACTCACCTGAAGCCGACTTGTGTTCCTGAGTCAGGAATCCTGACCCACCCACCAAAATCGCCGCGACACCCCCACAAACCGGCAGGCCCAACCCCAAATTTTGGTATTTTATTTTGACCCAAACCATTTTTCCGGCCCATGTACTGTATGGTTCTTTAAATGTCTGCAGCAACACTGAAGATCTGCTCACTCCGCACGCTTGAAGCAGGAGGTCAGAAGCAGACATGAACTACTAGTATTTCGACTGAGCATTTTCAAATCCTGAGGGGTACCGCCGGCTGATGGGTGGTTGAAAGGATGGTAAGCAAAAAACTCCGACTTTTTACTAAAATCAAGTTTTTCTGGCATATTTGTCATTAAAATTAGTTAAAAACCGCTATTCTGTTTGAGCTCATTATGCCTGTGAGGGTGGGGCATCGGCCTGAGGGGTCAACCTTTTCATTGAAGGGGTTCAGAAGGGCCACTACCTTTTCTACGATTCTCTACTAATTGATATCAGATCGCTGATTGCATCAGTGCTTGACTGATAAGCAGCGAGAGCAGCTAGCTATTTCAAATTTTCATATTTTCTGGCATAACTATAAATATCGATATCGATATCGATATCGAAAAATATCGATATCGATATCGATATCGAATATCGACAAGTTTTGATATCGTCGGAACACTACTAATTTTGCACCTTGACTGAAAGTAAAAATCCGCCAGATTTTAACCGGTTGTGTGAAAAAGCTGAGCTCTTCAGGTTCTTAAGTCCATATAAAGATTGGTTAACTTGCAAAATTTGGCAAAGATCCGATGAAGGGTTCTTGAAACATTTACGTTAAAAATTGACATCTGAAAATTCGGGTCAGTTCATTTCGGAAGGGGATAACTCCAAGCTACAGAAGGCGAGCAGGCTAGGACTTGGCCAAAACAAACTCAACAAAAAACTAGGACAGGTCTACCAAAAGGTCGGCTAAGTATACCACATTAGAGAGCACAAATTTGAACATGCAAACAATAATTTAGCAAAAAGTCTGTGATGTCAACCATTTTTATCTAAAAATTACGAAATGAGCTGAACTTTCATGCCAAACTGTGTTTCCCCTTCTGTTTTTTTTTCAGATGAGGTCTGTATCTGTAAAATAGGTATGCCTAATAAATGCTAAAGATTGCATAGACATTCCGACCAAACTCGAAAATGCTTGGAAAGCGTCCAGTTATCAATTTCTAGCCGCAGTGATAAAATATGCAAATATGCAAAAAATGTGTACATATCTCATTTTTGCATGCATATGCAATATCACATGCATCGCAAAAACCCAGTATTATTCAACCATAGTTTGAACTACAATTATTAGATGTTGTTTTGAATCTACTGTTATAGAACAAAGAAATGTATATATGTGGTTTATTGCATTCTAAAAAATTTTGTAAGTTGATGAATGATATCCGGCATATCCGGATCCGGATCCGGCCGGATATGGGCATATCCGGATCCGGATCCGGATCCGGTAGAAATTTGTATCCGGTCGGGCCCTACTTTGGAGCCTCCTAGCTCGTCTGGAGCATACATGTAGCTGGGTTTTCGGCTGGGGGGGGGAATTTTTCTGATCCAAAATAGGGTTTCAGGGCTATGCCCAAAGGGGGTTTCAGCGACCTTTTTTTGGTGTCCAAAAGTGGGTTTCAGCGACCTTTTTTTGGGCTCAAAACAGGGTTTTGAGGACTAAAAATCGGGTAAAAATCCTGTCTGAAGTGCAAAAATGCCGTTAAAAACCATATTTTTGCTTTAAAACATGCAAAAAACCCTATTTTTCATTTAAAAAGTGCAAAAAAAAGCTATTTTTGCTTTAGAACGTGCAAAAAAAAACATTTTATTCGACATAATACAGTTAAAATGCATTTCTGGAACCTTCTTTAGAGATTTTGAAACCCAAATTAGCGTTCTGGAACCGTATTTTGGGCCTCCAGAAACCCTATTTAGGGCTTCAGAAACCCAAATTAGGGTTTCAGAAACCCAAATTAGGGTTCTGGAACCCTATTTAGGGTTTCAGTAACCCAAATTAGGGTTTCAGTAACACAAATTTAGGGTTTCCGGAACCCTATTTAGGGTTTCAGAAACCCAAATTAGGGTTCATGAACCCTATTTAGGGTTTCAGTAACACAAATTAGGGTTCCGGAACCCGATTTAGGGTTTCAGAAACCCAAATTAGGGTTTCAGTAACCCAAATTAGGGTTCCGGAACCCTATTTAGGGTTTCAGTAACCCAAATTAGGGTTTCAGTAACCCAAAATAGGGTTCCGGAACCCTATTTAGGGGTTCAGAAACCCAAATTAGGGTTCCGGAACCCTATTTAGGGTTTCAGTAACCCAAATTAGGGTTTCAGTAACCCAAAATAGGGTTCCGAACCCTATTTAGGGTTTCAGAAACCCAAATTAGGGTTCGGAACCCTATTTAGGGCTTCAGAAACCAAAATTAGTGTTTCAGTAACCCAAATTAGGGTTTCGGAACCCTATTTAGGGTTTCAGAAACCCAAATTAGGGTTCCGGAACCTATTTAGGGTTTCAGAAACCCAAATTAGGGTTTCAGTAACCCAAATTAGGGTTCCGGAACCCTATTTAGAGCTTCTAAAACCCTAATTGGGGCTCCAAAACCCTGTTCAGGATCTCTAAAACCCTAATCAGGGCTTTTGGAACCCTGTTTGCAGGTTTGGAAACCCAAAATAGGGTTTCAAAAAATCCCCCCCCAGAATCCGGCTGGGGGGAATTTTGTCCGAAAATCGGGCCTGGGGGGGGAAAATACCCCCATTCCCCCCAACTACATGTATGGTCTGGAGCCCCCCCTACACCGTTTTTTTATTTCAGAATGTTGTGGCGCTATCAATTCCCTACAGTTTGGTATAAGCCACATTGGCTGACCCGTGGAAGAAAGAGGTGAAATATGGCTTCAAAGTTGAAAAATCCTCAAATTTTTAGTTTTGGTACTGCACCAAAATTTCTTGCTGGAGTTTCTAGCGCACTAATCAGTGTTGGGACTTAAAAATTGGGGGTTTAGGGTAACTTTTAGCGTACTTTCAGAACTTCTACCAAACTGTAGAGAATTGATAGCGCCACAATATTCTAAAATAAAAAACGGTGTAGGGGGGGTTCCAGACGAGCTAGGGGGCTCCAAAGGATGTCGAAAAAATTTTTTTTTCATTGAAAATGGAATTCGACCGTTGATTCTGAAAGCACTCTAAAAGTTACCCTAAACCACCCAATTTTTAAGTCCCAACACTGATTATTGCGCTAGAAACTCCAGCAGGAAATTTTGGTGCAGTACCAAAACTAAAAATTTGAGGATTTTTCAACTTTGAAGCCATATTTCACCACTTTCTTCCACGGGTCAGCCAATGTGGCTTATACCAAACTGTAGGGAATTGATAGCGCTACAATATTCTAAAATAAAAAAAACGGTGTAGGGGGTTCCAGACGAGCTAGGGGGCTGCAAAGGGGGTCGAAAAAAATTTTTTCATTGAAAATGGAATTCGACCGTTGATTCTGAAAGTACTCTAAAAGTTACCCTAAACCCCCAATTTTTAAGTCCCAACACTGATTAGTGCGCTAGAAATTCGATTTTGAAATTTTGGTCCCATAGTTAAGCGGACCGATTTTCAGAAGGCCGTATCTCGAGCGTGGAGCGTCGAATCGGGATATCCTTTGCGGTGGTTATATAACCTATCCATACGTATTAGTCCTCCAACTTTGAGCCCTCCACGCCAAAGTTTCATTTTTGGGTCTGAATACTGAAACTCGATTGGCCCAGAGACTGACTCTTAATATCATACATGTAGCTGGGTTTTCGGCGGGGGGGGGGGGATTTTTCTGATCCAAAAATAGGGTTTCAGGGCTATGCCCAAAGTGGGTTTCAGCGACCTTTTTTTGGTGTCCAAAAGTGGGTTTCAGCGACCTTTTTTTGGGCTCAAAACAGGGTTTTGAGGACTAAAAATCGGGTAAAAATCCCGTCTGAAGTGCAAAAATACCGTTAAAAACCATATTTTTGCTTTAAAACATGCAAAAAACCCTATTTTTTATTTAAAAAGTGCAAAAAAAGCTAATTTTGCTTTAATACGTGCAAAAAAACCCATTTTATTCGACATAATACAGTTAAAATGCATTTCTCGAACCTTCTTTAGAGATTTTGAAACCCAAATTAGCGTTCCGGAACCGTATTTTGGGCCTCCAGTAACCCTATTTAGGGCTTCAGAAACCCAAATTAGGGTTTCAGTAACCCAAAATAGGGTTCCGGAACCCTATTTAGGGTTTCAGTAACCCAAATTAGGGTTTCAGTAACCCAAAATAGGGTTCCAGAACCCTATTTAGGGTTTCAGAAACCCAAATTAGGGTTCCGGAACCCTATTTAAGGCTTCAGAAACCCAAATTAGGGTTTCGGAACCCTATTTAGGGTTTCAGAAAGACAAATTAGGGTTTCAGTAACACAAATTAGGGTTCCGGAACCCTATTTAGGGTTTCAGAGAGCCAAATTAGGGTTTCAGTAACCCAAATTAGGGTTCGGAACCCATTTAGAGTTTCAGTAACCCAAATTAGGGTTTCAGTAACCCAAAATAGGGTTCCAGAACCCTATTTAGGGTTTCAGAAACCTCAAATTAGGGTTCCGGAACCTATTTAGGGCTTCAGAAACCCAAATTAGGGTTTCGGAACCCTATTTAGGGTTTCAGAAACCCAAATTAGGGTTCCGGAACCCCTATCTAGGGTTTTAGAAACCCAAATAAGGGTTTCAGTAACCCAAATTAGGGTTCCGGAACCCTATTTAGAGCCTCTAAAACCCTAATTGGGGTTCCAAAACCCTGTTCAGGATCTCTGAAACCCTAATCAGGGCTTTTGGAACCCTGTTTGCAGGTTTAGAAACCCAAAATAGGGTTTCAAAAATTCCCCCCCCCCAGAATCCGGCTGGGGGGGGGAATTTTGTCCGAAAATCGGGCCTGGGGGGAAAAAGAAACCCTGGGGGTTAAAGTTGAAACCAAAGCGTTTTATCATGGATTTTAGGGCTGCTGCCATATCACTTGACTATCGAGTCATAAAACAGAGTTCGTGCGGGACCTGAAAAGTCAGGGAATCAGCGAAGGAGTCATGGAATTTGGTGTTCGGTCAGGGAAAAATTTGAGAGCAGTAGAATCATCTATCGCCCAAAGGGTCCTGTCAGAGCTTTACTCAGCACCCTTTTGAAAATGGGACTTCTGACTTTCCCCAACTACTACAGTGTACAACCTGAAATTTTACCTTCAGAATACCGTTTAAATGCGTTTTTCAGAGCGAATTTTTAAAAACTTCTCACCCAACTTTTTGTTAGAATGTTCTCACTCTGATTAGGTCAGGGAAATTTGACTTTGGTCAGGGAATTTTGCTCTGAAAAAGCCGCACGAACCCTGTAAAAGATCGAGTCGATAAGTGCTACAGTATACCCTTATACTCTCCTAAATAAGGTCACTGTTGCCATTTAGCATTTTAAAAAATGGAAAGCCCTGACTTAAACGGTAGCTACCTTCTCGAATCTAAACGTTCATTTAAGTGAACTTGAGAAAATGTAAGCCCAATGGCTTCAAATCAACTCTACATGTACATGTACTGTACGTAAAAACAATTAAAATTATGGCCCCTTCAGTGATTTCTGCAGTTTAAAAAATTACGTAATGAGGTCGCCAACCACCCCGGCCCCCCACCACCCGCATGATTAGTAATATTTTGGCGCACCCCCTCCCCCATCATTCCATTACGTAATATTTACACCCCCCCAACGCCATATCAAGGCTGGTGCCGTCTCCTCGAAAAAAAGCAACCACCAACACGGCCCGTTACACTACTACCGGAAGACATCACAAAATCCTGAAGTCCGGAAACTTCAGTGGTCCAACGTTTCTAACCGCCACTCACGCATGAACCAACAATATACACTCCGCCGACTATACATTCCCGCAAGAAAAAGTCACAGTTACGCACCAACCGTTATATGCTAATTTTGTCTTACTAACGTTGGCCTGAAAACGGATGCACCGGAGCGGGCGGAGGGAATAGAGGCGCCCCTTCAGGCAGTTCATCATCAGAGGTAGCACTGTTCGAGTCACACTCCCAATTCCCATATCTACAGAGGAGCTTCCAGCATAAATTAAGACACGTTTTAATCGTCAATGCCGGAGTCATCAGTAGACGTAGACTCAGACCGCTCAGAACCAGACATCTCAATGGTTATATCAGAAGCAAATCTTACAGACGTGTTCTGATTAACTATATCAGAACTCTTTGAGGTCACCACTTATCTACCACATCACATAGCATAGCACCGGAGCTGGTCGGGCGCAGCCGCGCCCCGTTGCTGGTAGGGCCCGACCGGATATCCGGATCCGGATCCGGCCGGATATTACCTGCCGGATATGCCGGATATTAGTCACAGATGAGAAAACGTGATTTTTTACGTATTTGAACATAAAATTTAGATTAGTTCCAGTCATTTTAGGATATTTTTCGCTAATTTCCTTAACTGCACAAAATGCTAAAAACCCACTCTCAAAATATCACCAGAGTGGAATAGCTTTGCACATACAGGGTTCGTGCGGCTTTTGATTAGCAAAATTCCATGACCTTTCTCTGACTTTTCCATGACCAAAGTGAAAATTCCCTGACCAACCAGGTGAGGAAACTGCAACCAATGTGAGAAAATTTTGAAAAATTGACTTTGTAAAACGCATTTAAACGGTATTCAGAGGGTAAATTTCCAGTTTAAGTAGTAATATAAGGTCAGAAGACCGATTTTCAAAAGGGTGTTGTGTTAAGTCCTGATACGACCATTTGGCCGTGAGATGTTTCTGCTGCTATCAAAATTTTCCCTGACCAGACACCAAATTCCCCTGACTTTTCCTGATTCCCTTGACTTTTTTTAAAATTCCCTGACTTTTCCATGACTCCCTGACTTTGCTGGTCCCGCACGAACCCTGACATACATTGTACATCACTGGTGGTTTATCTTTGCCACTTAGAGTAAGGCTTCTCGTAAACCCTTTTTACCTCTTACAATATGTCCCTATTTGTCTTCCCCTAACTTATTGGCTTGCTCAGGATTTTGCAAAAGGAAGTATTAAATTCTTAGATCTCTGGTTTTTGAGCCACGGCCCAATCAGGACGAAATTTCACAGGGTGTCTCAAAAAATGATCACATTTCTTTTTACTGCCATTTCCGCAAATTTTGACGAAATAGGCTGAAATTTGAACCATAGGTGCCAAAATTCGGGGAATTTTATATGTTAAAGTGTGGTGCACAAGGCTTGACTCAATCCCGAGAAATTTCAAAAAAGTGAAATTTGGTAATTGCAATAGTGAAAGCCGGTCAGCGAAAAATGGAAACATTTCCTTTTCCTGTATCTTTCCTAATTTTTGTCGGAATTGGATGAAATTTGGAGGGTAAACGCAGAAGTTCAGGGTAATTCGTGTGTAAAAAATTGACGCATGAACTCCAACGCTATCGTTAGAGTTTAGGCGATAATGTAATATAACGTTTTTTCGGTGACTGCCATTTGGTATTGAAATTACCAACTTTCACTTTTTTTGAAATTTCTCGAGTATTAGTCAAGCCTAGTGCACCAAACTTTAACACATAAAATTCCCGGAATTTTGGTGCACCTATAGTCCAAATTTTGTTCTATTTGGTCATGGAAAATTGCGGAAATGGCAGTAAAAAAAAGAAATGTGATCATTTTTTTGAGACACCCTGTATGTGGTTTATTGCATTGTAAAAATTTTAAGTTGATCAATGATATCCAGCATAACTGGGATCCGGCCGGATATGGGCATATCCGGATCCGGTAGAAATTTGTATCCGGTCGGGCCCTAGTTGCTGGCTCACAGATTAGAGCCGACTAGTCTTCGTCAGAATGAATCCGCATATTGCTTCCTGTCATGCTCCTCTCAGCTGTCGTACGAAAGCTTCCGTCCCACGTTATATTAGCACCAAAATCGACCACTTAATCAGTAAATAGCCGGTCAGACTCATCATAGCAGGTAGCGTCACGTATCGCGTCGTCACCGTTACCATCGAAGTTCTGTTCGCTCCGAGCTATTTTCAACGAGCAGACGAACCGAACTCGCACAACCCCCTCCATTTGCACCACTGACACCTGAAGCAATAGCAGCAGAATATCAAACTAAATCCCACACACAAATAACCATACACATCAGCGGATATAGCTGAGGGTTTAATCGATTTTTTCACCAGCTGACAACCATCTATGTAATGAATTATCCGTCACGGAGGGACGGGCTTAGGGTTATAGCCCCGGTCGGCCGTCTCACTCCAAATTTTAGGAACGGCGTCGGGCACTAAAACACTATTCGAAATAGCACTTTGTTAATTTCGGCTCAAAATTCACAGCTAGAAAGTCCTGTTTCACGGGTCAGTTTGTCGATTTTTAGCATCAAAGTGTAAAAAAACCGCAAAAATCTGCTCAACAATTACTGGTCAGAGCACGTTTTATTCAGTAGGGACGCTAAAAATCGCCATTTTAAGGTACCAAATACGGTTCTTCTACAGCTAAATACAACCAAAAACGCCTTCTAAAGAGCATACATGGGCCGAAAAAAACCGGAGGGTGTCTGCAGCATACATGTAGTTGGGGGGGTTTGGGGGGTTTTCAGAGGCCCTAAATAGGGTTCCAGAACTCTAATTTAGGTCTCAGAAACCCTAAACGGGGTTTCAGAGCCCTAACTTGGCTTTCAGATTTTCTAAATGGGGTTCCAGAAATGCACTTTAGCTGTACCCTGTTTTGGGTACCTGAAAGCCTAAATAGGGTTCCAGAACCCTAATTTGGGTTTCTGAAACCCTAAATAGGGTTCCGGAGCCCTACTTTGGGTTTCTGAAACCCTAAATAGGGTTCCGGAACCCTAATTTGGGTTTCAAAAGCCCTAAATAGGGTTCCGGAACCCTAATTTGGGTTTCTGAAACCCTAATTTGGGTTTCTGAAACCCTAATTTGGGTTTCTGAAACCCTAAATAGGGTTCCGAGCCCTTACTTTGGGTTTCAAAAACCCTAAATAGGGTTCCGGAACCCTAATTTGGGTTTCACAGAGACTAAACAGGGTTTCTGAAACCCTAAATAGGGGTTCCGGGACCCTGGGTTTCAAAGCCCTAAATAGGGTTCTGGGACCCTAATTTGGGTTTCAAAAGCTCCTTAAATAGGGTTCCGGAACCCTAATTTTGGGTCTCAAAAACCCTAAACAGGGTTTCAGTGCCCTTAATTTTTGTTTCAAAATCTCTAAATAGGGTTCCAGATACGCATTTTAGCTGTATTCTGTCGAATAAAATAGAGCTTTTTTGGAGGCGTTTTAAAGCAAAATACAGTCTTTTTTGAATGTTTTTAATAAAAATAGGATTTTCTGCACGTTTTAAAACAATAAATAAGGTTCTAACGGGCATTTTTGCACCTCTGACAGGATTTTTACCGAATTTTTAGTCCTCAAAACCCCGTTTTGAGCCCAAAAAAAGGTCGCTGAAACCCACTTTTTGGGCACTAAAAAAGGTCAGCTGAAACCCCCCTTGGAAATACTGCTGAAACCCTATTTGGGATCTGGAAACCCCCCCCCCAGCCGAAAACACAGCTACATGTATGGTCTGGAGATCTCGGACGGAATCCCGAAAAAAGCACGAAAAAACGCCTATTTTCCCTTAAATATGCGAAAATTTTCTCCCTCCGGGGAACAGGTACCAGCTCAGGAGGGGGTAAAAACACACATGAGCCGGCGGTAAGAGGGGGGGTTACCCCTCTCGCCGGCCCATACCCCTCCTCGACCGGCCATACTCTCTACCTCCATCCCGGAAGGACAAAACTTTCGATCATTTAATGCAAATTACACCCTTTTTTCCACTTTTTTTGTCCGCTCCCCCCGATGCCTGCAGTCCCCCTCCGGATTTTCCGCTCCATGTACGGGTAAACCCCCCTCGCTTCCCCGCCGATGTATGTTAAAGATACCGATTTAGTAATCCAATGTAGTACATTCAACTAACACGTCCAGTCCTGCCAGCAGTACTGGGTACCGGAGTTTTCCACTTAGTATCCCAGGGGACATAACACGGAAAATCACGTATTTGGTTCACAGATTGTCTACAATTGCGGACACAAAATGCCAAAATCATCTGTAAAACAAAACTTTTTTAGCGGTATTTCAGCGCAAAATAGCGATTTTTGATTTATCTTTAGTCGAAAAAGTCCGGCTTTTTCGTGTTGACCGTTTTTAGTGCCCAACCCCCTCGCAAAGTTTAGCCTATTATGAGCTCGTTTACACCCTAATTCAGG
>JASANB010000967.1:0-83040 GCA_030248155.1 Sabatieria punctata | reverse complement strand
TGAAATATGTCGCCTAAGAATTTTTAGGGAGGGTGACTCTCCGGAAATTTTGTTGCAAGCCATGGGCCGCTCAGTGGGACACTCTTCCCTTGTACATGCTTCATACTATCTTACTGTAGTACTGTCTTGTCTTGGGGTTCGCCCACCCCCAACTTGGACTCGATCCCACCCCCACCTATCCTCCTGAAGCCGACTTTTCTTCCCGATCCTACCCACCAAAATGGCTGCGACCCCAAAGTCGGTAGGCCCATCCCCAAATTTTCGGATTTTAACTGCCCCCAACAAGCCATTTTTCCGGCTCATGTACAGTATGTATGATACAGGAAAAGCTTACGATAGAAATGAGACTGTATATGCTGGGATTCATCCAAACAGTCAAAGTTTCATTGTGCAGCTTGACTGGACGTACTCGTCGGTCGTACTTGGCAAGCAGATGAGCCACCAAATCGCGTTCGTCCCACGCTGATGTTACTGGAACTGCTAGTAGAACAAGTAACTTGGCAGAGCACAGAGCCATAGCCGACGGACTGAGCGGCGTTTATGACTCTAAATACCACTTTGGTTGCTAGGATAGCTTCGAAATGCATGTGGCGCATTATAGTGGACAGATCAAGTTGGTTACACCAGTCTAGTGAGGCTATAGAATACTGTTGTTTTTGTTTGGTATTGGGTTTTGAGAATGTGTAGCATGTGTATCATACAGAAAATGCAAATTTTTGGCCAGATTTTGATGAGGAAACACTAAGAAACCATATCTCTCATAGTCTACTGTTTTAAAATTGGGATAGCTTTGAAGTTGAGTTACTTAGAGCCATTGAAAGGCTTTATGAGAATTTTTAGTCTCTGTCTGTACAACAAAACCAGGTAAATCCTTGAATTCTGTTGCATACTGAAGAAGTTTATGGTCCAGTCACTAGTAAACACAATACACGCAACATAATCACAATAACTCAAAGCAACTACACAATAAGAACACACTCAAACACTCATACAAAACAATCAAACTCTTCATCGCTCCTCCTCACGGATGTCAACTGTCTTCATTTCCTTTTGTACTGGTCAAACATTTCTGATCAAAATGGAAGTTCTAAAATACCAAAAAACTAATACCAAAAATATCAACATCACCTATTTCTATACAAAGAACAGCAAAGCAGTGACACAAACATTCAACAGAATGAAGAAGAGCATAAGAGAGAAATCAATTTTGTCGAAGATTTTATTCCAAGCCTCAGTATGATTCTTTTCGCTTTGCTGGTCCTCTACCATCTGCAGCAACGCATACAAGGCCAATCCACAGCGCTTGAGCTCTGCTGACATACTGCGTACATCAGAGTTCTGCAGTACACACGACATGGTTATATCATGTTCTGCCATACAGTACATGTACCAATGGGTTACCCCCTAGTTAGAAGGGTCAAAGCCACTCACCCCTTCCTCCCACAGAGACAGATATAGTCCCCGACCCGACCCCAAAATGCCAAGTACTACTAGCGGCTCCAGTACTACGTATAACAGCTGGCTCAGAAATCACTAATTTTAGCTTAAAATCCCCTTGAAAGCCTGCCTTTGGTAAACAAATCGGTGGAAATCGGTGTTGCAGACGTCCTTTTTGTCATTTTTAGCTTGTTTTTAGGTCTAAATCGCTATTTAACAACTTAAAATAGAGACTATTAGCGTTCTTATTGAATTAAACGTGATTTCCAGGCGTTTTGGAACTTTTTAAAACTTTGGAACCCCTTCTGATGGAAATTGCCTTATCCCTTCCCACAGGCCGGCCCGGACCTGTTGCATGTACTGTATGTGTTCCGGAATACACATAAGATAAACAAGTCACTTGCACATAGCAGGCATCGACTTTCTCTTCAAAGGATTTGGTCAGGTTATGGAAGCTTGCACTGCAGCTGTCAGGACTGGGTTGGGCGGAGCCGTCCAACCAATGCGGAAGTGGCCAATGAAACGACAAGGCTCGTTGGTGCAAATGCATAATGACAACGCTGAGTCCAGTGCAGGAAGAGGACACCACCAACTCAAACAGGATGTATTTGCCTGTAACGTAACGTTATTGCTGAATCATGCTTTTCATTATTTTTGTGTTTGGGAAACTGATTAGCTGCTTCTTACCAAGAAGCGGGAATCCTTCTGCACTTTGGGGAACATCTTCAGCAACCAACTGAAGCATCACTGCCATAGCTAGCAGATTGGTAAGACCCAGAGTTACCTGAATTGGCAATAAACAAAACAGTCACGAATAATGAACTAGGTACTGAGCTGAGCAATACTGCCAGAACTCACTTTTTCGTTACGTTCCCCAGAGGAACTGCCAGGCGAGAACAGACCCAAAGTGCAAATCAGAGTCACAACAAAGCTTGGTATGATCATAACGAAGACGTAGAAGTATGGCTTCCTTGCAATGATCACAAAATAATACGTCTCCTCGAAGTAGCGCACTGTGCTGCCAGGAAAGTCCCAAGAATAGTTAGCTGACACGATTTCACACTCAACATCGACAATTTGAAATTCAGAGTTCTCCTAAACTTTGGCTCCTGAATACTCTCTCCAACTCTGTTGCCTGTTTACCTTGAACACTTTGGCTGGCCCTTTCTGTTTGCGGAGTGGAATCACTTTGACCATATGTTTCTGGTAGGCCCAAGAACCCATTTGCAGTGTGCAGTTCTGCACATCAAACGGGAAATTCAACATCTCGTATTTGCACCGAGCTGTCACAACTTGTAGCCGAACCATGGTCACATTCCCTGAATGATGGATTAGACTCTGTGTTTCTGTCAGCTCTTTGATTTCAAGCCTGAACTTTATATTGATTTCAGAGTATTTTGTAAAGAAATTGAGCTCACGCATTGAAAGTGATAATATCTGGACTCCATATAGTAGAGGCAGGCAAGCTGATTGACGAAATGTCGCTGTAGTTGGCTGGGTCCCACTGCAGACTGTGATCTTTCCAAAACATTGGCAACCATTGAAAGAAGGTGAGGGTTTCTCTGGTTTCGTCCTAGTCAGTGGTACCGTTAGTAGATACTATCAAGAATGTACAATACAATGTATAGCCTTTTCTCATTTTTTTAGATGTGAGTTACATGCTTTGTGAAGTCAATCATAGTAGAAAAGAAGCAAGCAAGGAAAATATACAAATTGTGGATGCGTATGTGTGTTTTAAGCGTTAGTTTTGTCATCAGCAACGCATTACACAAGTAGAGCTACTGTAGTATGTTACTATACATGTTTCTATCCGTTGTTCAGTCTGTTATCGGCTGATTATTTTATAGAGAGAACTCTGCTGAATTTGTTGAAAACTCTCGCTAGCGGCCAAAATCGGGTTCGCTGCAATATGGCGCCTAAGATTTTTTTCGGTAGCTCCGGGAATTCTGTTGCAAACGGCGGGCCGCGCAGTGTAACATTCTTCCCTTATACATGCTTGTTACTATCATACTGTGCATGGGCCAGGGGGGGTTCGCCCATCCCCAACTTGGACTCGACTCCCCAAGCGCCCCCCCCCCCCCACCTCACCCATCCACCTGAAGCCGACTTTTGTTCCCCAGCCAACCCCACCCACCAAAATGGCTGCGACCCCGAAAACGGTAGGCCAATCCCCAAATTTTCAGATGTTGACTACCCCCAACAACCCACTTTTCCGGCTCATGTATGTATGATACTAAGAGAAGAGTTAGTAATTTGTTTGAAAAGCTTACGATAGAAATGAGACTGTATATGCTGGGATTCATCCAAACAGTCAATGTTTCATTGTGCAGCTTGACTGGTCGTACTCGTCGATCGTACTTGGCAAGCAGTTGAGCCACCAAATCGCGTTCGTCCCACGCTGATGTTACTGGAACTACTAGTAGAACAAGTAACTTGGCACAATACACAGCCATAGCCGATGGACTGAGCGGCGTTTATGACTCTAAATACCACTTTGGTTGCTAGGATAGCTTTGAACGCATGTGGCGCATTCAATCTTCCAACTTGTGCTCCAGCAAGTGCGCGATGACCTTGGTGTTTGTCTATCTATTCTATAGCACATCGAACAGCTGTCGGATTTTTTAAATTTTAACTTGCCTGTCTAACTTGGTTTCAGTCTAATAACACCAGCGACAATTTATTGTTCACAGCAGACGCAGATAACTTTTGAGCTTGCTATTTGTAGCATATTGTTAAGATATACCTTGGATTTGGGGTCATTCTCGGGCCAAATCCAGCTCCGGTCTCATTTCTTAGACGCCCAAATGCTGGGATCGGGTGAGTTAAAGAGGGTGGACAGACGCAAGTTGGTACACCAGTCTAGAGAAGCTATAGAGCTGTCGTGTTTGATTTAATTTTAACTGCGCCTTTCGAACACAAAGTGCGTATTTAATTAGCATCCACTCAAGAGTAGATCCTGCATTGGCCGGCTGTGCCAGCCATTGTTTGGCAACTTGACTATAAGTACAGATCGATTAGTATTAAAAGCTTGTATGCGTTATACAATGTAATTAAACTGTCAATTTGGCAGTTACCAAATAGCATCGTTTAACAACAACCTGGAAAACAATACTATATCTACGTACTTCTTGACAGTTCTACCTACGTATATAGCTTTTCACTACAAGTGTACGCAAACATTTGAAGTGTCCGGAATTGATACACCAGGAAAGAAAAGAACAAAGCCTGTATCAGGGTTGTTGGGTCGGTTTTTGTCCTCGTTTTTTGTTTTTTTTTCGGAAAAATATACCGATTTTTAGGGGCTTGGTAAAACTAAATTGCGAAAAATATTCAAGCAAGTTTATAAATAAGAAACACAATAACTGGATAAATTCGCTTCAAATGCTTTTAATTTGCGTACTAGAAGGCTTTCACGCATTCCCTTGCTAAATTAGGCTGTTTTGCCATAATATACCGCTACCGGTTTCATTTACAGGCAACTTTTATTATTGTATTTTTGGTGTTTCAAATCAAATTACTACCTACTACAAAACCAAAACATTAAATTAAGAGTCAGTCTCTGAACTGATCGGAGTCTTGGCGCTTTACCCTATTCAGACCCCAAAATTGAAACTTTGGGCTAGAGAGCTGTAAGTTGGTACACTAATACATACTTATGAGTTGTCTTTCGGCCCCAAAGGATTAGTGGATTTGACGCTCCAATCCCGAGATACAGCCTTCTGAAAATCGGCCTGCTTAACTATGGGACCAAAACTTCAAACTCGAATTCCAGTGGGGGGGTCTAGGGGGTCCCCCTGAGGCCATAGGATTTCTAACCTACCAGCTGGAGTTTGAAGTTTTAAATTTGGGTTTTTACGTAACTTTTGGAGTACTTAAGAATCTGCAGTCCAATTTTGTTTTGGAAGAAAAAAAATTTTTTTCGACCTCTTTGGTGGGCCATAACTCGGCTGCAACCCCCCTAGAGGCGCTTTTTTATTGCATAAATTTGTAGTGCTTTTTATAAGCTTCATTTTGGTATAGAATATGGTACGATTGCTGGTGGCCAATCCAGTGAAAATTGGCCTCAAATGTCACGAACTCGAAAAATTCGCATGTTTCACTATAGACATAATTTTCCAAATCGAATTTCTGACTTAATGAACGGAGTTGAGCTGTGAAAATTTGGGTTTCCATAGTACTTTCAGTGTGCTTTGGGAACATTTAGTGGATTTAGAATTTGGAGGAAAAAATTTTTTTCGACCTCTTTGGCGGGCCATAACTCAGCTGGAATCCCCCCTAGAGGCGCTTTTTTATTTCATAACTTTGTAGCGCTTTTTATAAGCTTCATTTTCGTATAGAATATGGTACGATTGCTCGTGGCCAATCCAGTTAAAATTGGCCTCATAGGTTACAAACTCGAAAAATTCCCTCATTTGGAAGACCAGATTTGTATGAGTTCTCAACATTTGAGGCCAATTTTCACTGGATTGGCCACCAGCAATCGTACCATATTCTATACCAAAATGGAGTTTATAAAAAGTGCTACAAAGTTATGAAATAAAAAAGCGCCTCTAGGGGGTTCCAGCCGAGTTATGGCCCGCCAAGTAGGTCGAAAAAAATTTTTTTCCTCGAAATTCTAAATCCACTAAATATTCCGAAATCACACTGAAAGTACTCTGGAAACCCAAATCTTCACAGCTCAACTCCATTCAATAAGTCAGAAATTCGATTTGGAAAATGATGTCTATTGTGAAACATGCGAATTTTTCGAGTTCGTGACATTTGAGGCCAATTTTCACTGGATTGGCCACCAGCAATCGTACCATATTCTATACCAAAATGAAGCTTATAAAAAGCACTACAAATTTATGAAATAAAAAAGCGCCTCTAGGGGGGGTTGCAGCCGAGTTATGCCCCACCAAAGAGGTCGAAAAAATTTTTTTTCTTCCAAAACAAAATTGGACTGCAGATTCTTAAAGTACTCCAAAAGTTACGCAAAAACCCAAATTTTTATCTTCAAACTCCAGCTGGTAGGTTAGAAATTCGAGTTTGAAATTTTGGTCCCATAGTTAAGCAGGCCGATTTTCAGAAGGCTGTATCTCGGAATTGGAGCGTCAAATCCACTAATCCTTTGGGGCCGAAAGACAACTCATAAGTATGTATTAGTGTACCAACTTACAGCTCTCTCGCCTAAAGTTTCAATTGTGGGGTCTGAATACTGAGACTCGATCGGTTCAGAGATCGACTCTTAAATTAGTGCATTTGGTAATAAAAGTCATGCTATTTCGTTGAATTCTACAATAAAAGCGGTTGTTAAAAATTTTTCTGTCATATCGGAAAATAAATTTTGCAAAGAACGAAAAAAAACTAGCTTGAGTTTTTTTCGGAAAACAAACAGCCCTGACTGGCCTGGCTGTATCCTCGGGAATTCTTGCGTTGTTGGGCAAAGGTGAACCAGGTGTCTGAGTTGGCAAGATTCTGCGTTGCCGTCAGTTCCTCTCGTGTCGGTGAATGCTCGATCGACGGTACGTACCGTTCATCGGAGGAGCGCCGTTTCTTTCCAGTCAGCGTGTATTCGTAGAAGGGGATCAGCGGTTTCAGCGCTATGTCAGTGGCTGAGTGTGACCTCCCTTTGCCCTGCGCTTCAGGCAACAGTTCCGGTATCACTGGCGCATCCGCGGGCAACCGGTTAGACTTCGGATTGGACAGCGACGGACAGACTGGATCGAAGCGTTTGGGTTGTTCATCCAGAATCAGATCCTTACTTCCTCTGCGTTCGGCCGTATCTTGGCGCACCACGATTCGGGGCCGGTTCAATGAATAGGTCCGCTTATGCTTGGTCGTCTTCGATCTGTCTGCCAGGGTCAGAGCGTCCCAATCGAGGTCGACTGACATTTTGGGTTCTGAGGGGTCTGCCGAGACAGTACGTCTGAGTTCGTTCGAACTGACGCCTAGCCAATTGCACAATTTGGACTCATTCAGTCCGTTCATGAAGTATTGCGTGAGGGCGTTGGTTGAAACGCTAGACCGCTTTTTTGTTCTGTAATGGCTGATGAAAATTGGCCGCCACTGATGCGGACCAAGCCAGGACAGCGCACGCAAGACACTCCGATGATTAAGCTGCTGCTGCCTTTCCCAGACAGCGCGCACCTGCGACTGGTGCGGGTTTTAATCTCCTTGCTAATTAATTGAAGCAGCCCACTTGTAAACAATGGCCGCTAATAACATCAAGACCGCCATAAATATCAGTGGCGCGCTGATCCGACTGTCCTCTTTGAAGTAAATTGAATGCTAGCCAGTCAATCGTGCAACGTCAATTAAAGGTGGCTGCACACGCACTGATTATACTATCTGTAGTGGGTGGGTAATTTATTGTATTTTCAGGAAATCTTTTGCACACCAAAAAAACGAGTTAGGGTAGACACGACGCAAATGTCCAACAATTCAAAGGTAAGGAAAAGATGGAATGCCGTGGTCTGAGAAAAACTCTACAAAAATTCTGCAAGCTTGTAAAAATTCATAGACACATTAAGGGATAACATTTTGCATTTTCGGTGTCTCCAAATCTCGCAACAAGTGATTCGAAAAATCGATCGGTTAATCTATTGGACAGGATAAACCAAATTTCTACTGAAGTCAGGCATTTTGCAGTCAGGGAAATAACGACATACATAGTATCGGTAATCACGTATGGTAGCGATACCATATATAGTACGGGTTCAACCTAACGTGGTGCCATATATGGTATCGCCTGAGGTCTCGATCGAAGGGGTACCATCTGTGGTACCACTTTCATAAATGTATACCGTTCACAGATATCGTTATTTCCCGGACTGTTTTAACACCATGTGATGAGATGACTGTACTAGATTGAATCGTGGAATTACTAGTACATGTACCATGTATCTTCGTCTCTTATGCATCGATCGTTAAAATGAACTCAGGTTAATCACATTTTTCATTTCATTAAATGTAGTGTTGGCCACGAAAAAGACCGCTTGGCTTTTTTCAAGTTTTTCGAATAATTTCAAATGGCCGCCATTCCGTCAATTTTTAACCAAATGAAAAGATTTTTGGCAAGCTTATTACTATTTGTTTACAGTTTGTTTTGGCAAAGTCCTTACTTAAATGTTTTTGTTTCAGGATTTCTCAGACAACAGCGTTCTTTTAAAAATGACCAAAGCTTAGCGCTCAAAATGGTCAAATCAGATCAAACCGATTTGGCTTAGTCGCAGGGGTGCTTTGCACTTTATTCTCGACGTCCTGGTTGGCGTCTCTGCGGGTGTCAACACTCTTGCTTAGACTCTTGGCATCTTTGGAACCGCCCATAGCAAGCTTCCACAGAGATCCCATCGATTTGGACCGGTGTTGTCTGTAGCGTTGAGCCTGCACCTGTCTGCTTTCCGGCTTATCGGTGCCGTCTGCAGCGGTGGAGTCTGACTTCTTGATGGTCACCTGCTTCTTTACGTGGGTAGGCTCGGCCATTTCTATTCGGATTTTGTACTGCCGATCGGCCGACGGAGACTGGCTCAGTGAGACGATCAGCGGCTGGCCCGGAAATGCTTCTCTGTTCTCTGCAACTACATAAAAAAGAGTAGTGTGCGCATTAGAGATGCGGATGGGCCGGTCGGGTCGCAGAATCAAGAAAACGGGCCGTTCCGGGCCGAAAATTTTGGCCCTGCGCATCCCTAATAGAGACTGTACCTCCAACGGCACGGGCCAAAATTTTGGCGGGCGCGCCTGGAATTTTAAATTTTTGGGTGGTCCAGGCCGGGGGTCCAAAGTCTAGGCCCGGCCTGGAAAATTTAAAATAGCCGAAAAATTGCAGGAAGAATCATTAAAATCAAACAGAAGGTCTTTGATGTATTTTTGACCACTAAATTTGCGTTTTCTGATAAGAAAATCTGTTTTTCGATACCAAAACGGAGTTTTAAATAAAATTAAAATTTCGGTATTGTGCAGATAAAAATTTTATCGAGTGTTATAGCGTGGTTGGGCAGTGACAAACAGGTAAGAATAATTTGAAAATTTAGCTTTTTCCAAACAAATACGTAGTAAAACAAAAAGTAAACAAGGTTCCATCATGAGACAGAAAAAAGCATACATGGCAAGAGGGCTACTAGAGCTAACAACATCAAACCACTCTATCGGAAGCCGATTAAGCGCACATGCACGCCGAAATGGAACGCAATTAATTACGCAGCTATGACATTCCTAACGCTCATTACTCTGCTGTTGTCATAGAAATCAATTGTTGGATGAAAGCCTTTGTCGCCCTAAAACTGAATAAACTGCCCACTTGTCAGATTTCGGCTTATTTGAAAGTTACACTCGCACAAACGTTCGCACCATAACAATGCGTAATCTACTATGCGCATGCTGTGAAAATAAGCTTTAAAAATAGCCAACGGACGGCTTCGGTATGAGACTGCTAAATTAGATCAAAATAATGATCAAAAGTAAAACTGACCTTTGACTTGTGAGGGGTTCTGGGAGAGATAGTGTGAGCTGGCCGATTTATGCTGCACGAGAATAGAGCGGTGGGCCCTGGAGCGGGCTGCTCGCCACTGTTTCACCCAATCCATGCTCATAATGACGAGAACAGACGCGACAGGTCCCCGACAACAAGCCTGGGAGAGGCTCCTACAAACACAGGTGTCTAAGCGACTAACAGACTACAGCTTTCAACTGAGAGCGCTATTTATTCCAATCCGATTGGTCATAATCCTGTCAATCGACAAGGAACATAAATTTCCAGGTGTGCGCGCCACAACGCCTAAGGTTACGTCAAGTTGACCGCCGGCCGGCCGAAGCGTCAGCTGACCGCTGGAATGTAGCATCAGGAACCAATATATTTAAAGGTTTTTTGCGCTTCCCGGTACTGAGAAAGGTCATAAATTATTTTTTCGGTATGTACTGTACACTCCAAACCCGATCATGTTAGCTTTATAATGCAATCAAAGAGTCATTTTAAAAGCACAAGTCCTGTAGTCGTATTGCATTTTAAAAACTTGAAACTAGGTAAAGTAATGTGTTATAAAAAATAAAGTGGTTACCTAATAAATAAAGTAATATGGCAAAGTAATAATACATAGAATAAAGTGCTCAACTAATAAACTAGGTAAGTACACTAATACTACTGTAGGCAAGGCCAGAAGAACCTATGTAAAACTAAAACACTCAAAATCAAGTCAAAACATGAGTTCTCATATTTAGTTGAACGATAATAAATTGATAGAGACAAAAATGACGAAATCTGTTACATTTTAAGTATTTTTTTGATATTTCAGTGATCAAAATGAGTCTGAACTTATTGTTTGGACCTGTAACTTTGGAACAATAAGAGATTTTCAGCTTTTCTGACCGAAAAAAGCCAGGTAAACTGAAAATATCACGCTTGTTTTGCCTAGAGTTGGAAGGTGAATCTAATTTGGGTCGGAAAACCGAACTTTTCCCTTTTCACTCCGATCCGATCCGATGTGCGGGGGCCTTATGGCCTACGATCAGACTCGTGGTCCATTTGGCAACCCCCGATGTCGTCGTCTCGTACGCTTTTCCCTTCTTTCACTGCCCAGCCATTCATTAGCAATGCTGTTGGGCACCAGGGCAGGTACTAAAGAGAGCGCCTGACGTGTTGACGTCAGGGCTGTTGGGTCGGTTTTTTCCTCGGTTTTTTTCGTTTTTTTCCGAAAAAAACGGTTTTTTTCTCGGGACTCGGAAAAAACTAAAATGCGGAAAAACTCAAGCAAGTTTTTAAAGGAAATAGGTATTTTGGCGAAGATTTTACATTTTTGATTGACAGCAAAAAGAAAAGTTTACGCCATGTATATAGGAATTGAAATTGCCCAATTTCACATATTCTTGAATTTCTCAGGATTGATTGTCAAGCATGATGCACCAAATTTTAACGAAAAATTCTCTCTATTTCGGCAAATATGTTCCAAATTTCAGCTTATTTAGTCAAATTTGAGGAAATGGCAACAAAAAGAAATGTTGTCGTATTTTTGGGGCATCTGTTCCTAAACAACCACCTACGTAGTAAAAAAGTGCACTACACTGTACATAGGCTGGTAAGAAAATTTATGTCAGAAGGTTAGAGTCAGTCCTAAATTCAGGTTCAATCAACTAATGACTAGAAGGCTAAGCTAAGCTGCCTGTGAAATATTAGGGCGATTAGAGAGAAATTGATTTGCGTCATCAGGCGCCTTGGACATTTTTTACGAAACCCGAACTCGACGCCCAAAAGGTGCTACTACGCATCGCTTACAGACGGTCAAGCGGCTGACGACTGCAAATTATTTAGTTACACCCGAGTGCACCCCGCATTCCTAATCAATGGGGTTGCTTTGTTGCTTTGTCGGTGCGTGGCACAGAGCAGCACTCACTTCGGCTTGTCTCTCTGCATGACCAAAAGCTATGCTTAATTGGAAATGCTGAGTTGTGCCAATTATTCATTATACAAAAACCGCATAGTAGACTAATCGGTGTATTATTTGGTAGTGTGACATACAGTACAGAAGAGGATGCTACATGTACAAAACACCATATTGAAGGGTGACATCAAAGATCCCGGAATATTCAATCATAGTTGCCTGGTTTGGAGGTTTTCGGGAAGTTTTTAACCGTCCAATTTGGCTTCATTTTTCTTGAATTAAATTTAATGACAATAAGTCGTTAAAAAATAAGCGACCAGGCGGTTTTTTGCGAATAACTACTGTATTTATGGAGGCGCAGCAGCAAAGTTGTAGGCAATCTCGAGCTCCTGCCTGTGCTAAATCCTAATCTGCGCAACGTTTGCTCTGAACACTAATTTGCGTAACGTAAAAATGATTTTTTTCCTAACTGCGATGAAAATGAGGTGACTGCAGGCAGAGTTCGAATCTAGAGTCTGTGCCTACTCCAATGGTGGTGCTTTTATCTTATGACGCTTCTAAGTCAAACCGTTCCAGAGGTATGGCCGGTCAAAATTTGCAATAATCAGCAAAAGTCGCGCTATGTACGTATGAACTGTGCTCGATGAATTAACATGTAGCCGGTTTGGGGACTTTTGCCAAAAATGGGCTTGGTTGGTGGATCCCTTTTACTTTGCCCCACCCAAGGTACATGAAGCATATGTGCCGTAAATGGAATACCGTCTCAGCGTGTAGCTATTTAATTAGTGTACGATGTTTAATGACTCATCAACCTTTATTGCGCATGTATACTAGGGATGATGCAACCGAATAGAACTAAATGGAAAGGCCACCTCCTTTTTCTGTTTCTTCGGTAAAATTTGGATCAGCTTAGCCTCAGATGTTGTTGAACTGGGAATTGAGTGAGTTCAAAAATAGAATGAAATCTATGAGTCACAATGCCTATAACGTGAATCTGTAATTTTGTGTTCTTTCATTTCTCTCATGTGTACGTACTGTATAGTACATGTGCGTGCGCAAGCATATAAGTCCGTGTACACATCACGTTTCCACCCTGCCTTGGTGTTGGCGGTATGTTGTACACGTGCATTTACTGCATAAATTGGAAGAAGAAGAAGAATACGACAATATACCAAATACCGAATTTTGGAAGCGAAACAAAGCCGAATAATACCAAATGTAATTATGCTCACGCCGCTCAGGTTATACAGTGCAAAACGAAAGCCAAAGGTAAAGTAATCGAGTTAAAATTTCTTCAAGAAGAAATCTCCGAAATTTCTCATTAAAAACGCACGTAAAAGAGGATTTGGTTGACCTGGTTTTTTAATTTTTGCATGAATAATCTACAAAAATATTCAACATTCACAATTTCACCTAGTTTTAACTGATAAAATCTATGAGATTAGCTTAAATTCTTTAATTTCCCCCTTGTTTAGTGCTATTCGGTATTATTCGATATAAAAATACGGAATTCGATTACCACTAGTAACCAAATTGCTCGGTTTATTACACCGAATAATACCGAACTTCAGTTGCATCCCTACACTAAACTGCAATACTTAACTGCAGCTACTGTGCGTGCGTACATAGGGTTTTTGCATTAGATTTACGTTTTGTGTGCTTTGAGCTATGCTGATTACTGCAAACGAATTGATTCAATCGAAGTAATTACTGCACTTCGCTTGCTCTCAACTTATTGAATTAAATCAAATCAAATCTGTTTCCAACTTGCATAGTGTAGTATGACTCCGTTACATATGTTTTCTAGCAGAGACAAGACAAACAACCAAACGCTATCCGGTCTTTTCGAAGCTCGGTCAGAGTTTCCACTAATTGTGTCTTTGGGGCAGCTTCGAATGCGGCAAGACAAAAGAAAAATCCCACCTGTACTAATCATGAAGATCGTGCGAAACTGACATTTGCGCAAACAAACTGCGAGCTGAATCTCAGGCCGGAATAAAGCGATGGCTTCTCTCAATAAGCTGGACCAATTTCTGCTCATGTTTTCCAGTCTTTCACTCATGTTTTATGTGCTCTTTTTGTTCACTCTCATAAAGTTCCGAGGTCGACATCCTTTCAACAAACCGTTCTTTGCCATTTGTATCAGTGTGGGCGTTGCCGATATTCTCATGCTCATCCATTCCAACTTTCTCTACAGATATCCCTACTGGGGCCGTTTCCCTGCTAAATTGCTCAGAGAGAACCCAGACGGACTTCTGGTGCGCTATTGCGTCATGTCTCGATGGTTTCTGGGCAATACGCAGTTCTTCGGAGTAGTGGCCATCGCCACAAATCGACTCACCAGTCTGCTTTTTCCGCATAAGCACAAAGAAGTACAGACCCATTTAGAAAACTGCAGTACCTATTGTACGTATAAAAACTAATATTATACCAGTAGGCCGATTTATACTTACCCTATTACCCTACTCCTTTTTTGCACTGGCACTTCAAAATCCTATTATACCAATTTTTAAAGGTTCTGAGCATAAAATAGACAGTTTTAGTACATAACATAATTCATTTCTTGTCTAATTTTCCCTCCCTACCTCCACCGCAAAGGGGGGTGTACACCCCTAACCCCCCTGGATACGCCCCTGGCAGCAGTATTAACCGGTTGGTACTTGGCCAGTTCGTCAAAGTCTAAATTGAGGGTTGACAGCGATCTAGAAAGTCTTAACAGGCAGGCACTACTTGAACGGCATCTAGTGGTATTGGTACAGTACCACTTGTGCTGCCCATATATGGCATAAAGTATATGACTCTATAAATGGCTAATTACTACTGGATAAGATTCGAGAAAATACCGAAAAAGTTTACAGATTTGGACACCGAAAGTTCTCAGTCTTGCTATTGGATTGCAGTGGAGCTTACCGATCTTGGCTATGGTACCTTTGATTTTTGCGCCAATGGGTATTCACGAAGACGACACAGGTGGTGTGCACACTGGCATCACTGACCTCCACTATCTTAGTGTGAGTTTTCTTCTAATTTGCATATCTTGCATTGACAAACTTTTGCGTATAAGCAGCTAACATGGTTTAAGCAGTGGCGTATCCAGGATTTCGGAAAGGGGCTGTAAAGTTTTTGAAAGTGCCTCCAACCAGGGTAAGAAAATTTAGCAATATTTGTCTTCAAAAACGCGTTTAAAACACATTGCAGGCTTAAAATTAACACAAATTAAAAGTTTTAGTAGTTTAAAGTTTCCTGGTTGGGCTTCTGCCGTACGTTCGTAAGATTATGATCAATCCAAAAAATTGTGCTGTAAAAATTGAATTGAATATTCGCCCGCGTTTCAGATGTACTACAAGCTGATGAGCGGTTGCAGTTTCGGTATGATCATAGTGGTGGGCGTGATGTACGCCTGTATGTTCTACAAAATCTGCACACTGAAGATGCAGCAGGGTGCAGAGACCACCAACATGATCAGCAAGGCCGAACTGAAACTGTCGATCGACGGCGCCATGATTTTCCTGGCCATGTGCGCCTACCACCTGTTTCTGGTGCTGGCCGCTCTCAACAGCGACGACACCGGGTTCCTGCTCTGGTCGATCGCCTGCGACATGTTCTCCTGGTTCAATGTCTATCTGCTCTTCTGCACCTCCAGCAACGTGCGCATGCACATGGCTCTGTTCGTGCTGTGTCAGAGCTCGGTGCCCGAAGTCACTGCTGTGACGCCTGCGCCGGAAAAGTGATCTGTCTGTCCTGTCCTGTCCGATTGTTTGTGAGAAGAAAATAAAGAAAGTTCATTAGCAAGCAGCTGTTGTGAACCCAGCAGTTCACACTACAGTGCAGACCACTGCTTTGCAACCGAATGGCACTTTTGCTGCTGAGAGACCAGATTTTGCTGCTCTTTAGCACCTTGTCTGCCTTGTTCTATCTGTTGGTCGTGTTGACTCTTGTCAAGTTCCGTCAGAAACAATCGTTAACTGACCCTTTCTTTAGAATCTGCATCACTGTTGGTGTAGTAGATATCATGTTCCTCCTGCATACCAATCTGCTCTACAAATACCCTTACTGGGGCGGCTTCCTTGCCGCCTACATCAGCCAGAACCCGACTAGTTTCCTAGTGCGATATTCGGTCGCTACCAGGTGGTACTTTGGGAGTGCGCAATTCTTTGGGGTCGCTATGATTGCTTTAAATAGGTTAACCAGGGTTATGTGTCCTCACAAACACAAAAGAGTAAGTTTTTACACCAACCTGTTCAGAAAGAGCAGCTACATAGATGTCTTTCTTTCAGCTGTGGTCAACTCGGTTCTTAGGGCTGGTAACCTGTCTCCACCTGATTCTGCCAGTTGGTACTGTTAGTCCTGTCATGTTATTTGACATGCGTGTTGACGTGGACCAGTATGGAGGAGTTCACACAGGAATTGCCAGCACAAACGACATAAAGGCAAGTTCGGTATGCTTTCTCGCTTAATCCAGTATAGTTTGCTTACTTTCAGACATTTTACATATTTGAACTCTGTGTTAGTTTGGTATTTACAGTCGGGATAGGGTTAGGCTACGCACTGATGGTGTGGAAGTTGTGGAGAATGGGCCAATCAGAACGCAGTGACGTAATCGGTAATGTCGAACTGTTACTGGCCGTTTACGGGGTTGCGGTTTTCCTGGTCATGTGTGCATACGAGTGCATCCTACTTGTCGGTATTTTGAACCCTCCGACAGAGTTTGTCAATCACTTTTTCCTTTGGTCGATTGCCGGTGATACCTTTTCTTGGATAAATGTCTATTTACTAGTGTTCACCTCTAAAACTGTTAGATCCCATATGTTACTGTTGTTTGCATGTACTGACATTCTGCCAAAGCAATCAATCTATCCCTTTATGACTCAAAGTAAAGCTTAAGCCAGAAATTTGCATTTGCTAATGTGCGTACTATAACCCCCTGTTACACACCGATTTTAAAACTATCGGGAAGATGTTTTTCGATAGCTATCGAAAATCGAATCGGAACTATCCAAAAAACTATCGAAAAATTTCATTTTCCGATAACTTTTGTCTGCCGCTATCTCTATACACATGTTTTTCTTTCGTCAAAATTTTCCGATGCCGAAAACTATCGGCTAAAATTATCGGGAAACGCCCAAATCCGAAACTATCGGAAACCCACTAAAGTGTCAGGTGAGTTGCGCAAGAATTGAAAGAACTTGTTCCTGGTGAATTGAATACAACAAGACCATCAGAAATTTGCATGTAGATTCGGTTACTGTATCCATATGAGTTCATTAAAAACTGATGGTATTTATCTCGTTTCATTTTCTCATAATCTATATCGGAAAAACCTTAATTGAATTTGGTCGGAAGTACACAGCTGCTGTATTCGGTTAAGACACCAGTTTCTAATTAGCCAAACATGGCTGCTTTGCTGCCCAGAGACCAGGCTCTCATACTATTTTCCACTATATCCGCTCTCTTTTATATTCTTTTCATTATAACTCTGATAAAGTTTCGAAAAAAGCCCCAGATCGGCGACCCATTCTTTACCATATGCATTAGCGTCGGCATCGTAGACGTTCTTATGCTGATTCATCTCCATTTATTCTACAAATATCCTTACTGGGGTGCTTTTCTGGCCGATCATGTCAAAGCAAACCCCAATGGACTGGTGGCCAACTATTCGGTGATTTCCAGATGGTTTTTTGTTTGTGCCCAATACTTTGGAGTGACTGCACTATCGTTCAATCGGTTTACAAGAATTATGTACCCAGAAAGACACAAAAAGGTAAACATATTCAAAACAGAAATACAAAAGGCAACTCTATTACAAAGCCGGTCCACAGAAGATTAGACGGATTTTTCAGGAGGCAATACAAAGGCAGTAATGATTGTTGTCGATTGTTGCAAGTGTTATATGCTGAAAATTCAATTCAAACAAACAGAAATTCTAGCTGTGGAACAGCACTTGTCTGAGTTTGGTGATTACGTTGCAATGGCTTCTCCCCTTGTTTGGTATCAGTCCATTATTTTTCAATGACGTCATCGTTTACGTGGACCAGCTAGGAGGTGCGCACATTGCACTTGGCCACAAAATTGACACCAAGGTACCTGAAGCATTTTTATTTTGGCCAAACAAGCTAACACAACCTTTTAGACCTTTTTCTTGTTCCACCTCAGCTGTAGCCTAGTTCTCATGTTGGTTATCGGTGTGGCGTGCACTGCAATGGTGTGGAGAGTGTGGGGACTGGGCACAGTTCAACGAAACGCAGTGATCGGTTCGGGCGAGCTTGTGTTGGCTTTTGATGGAGGTGTTATCTTTCTGGCCATGTGTCTTTACAACGTCCTACTGCTCTTGGCTATTGTCAATCATTCTGACGAGTTTCTGCTGCGCTCAGACAACTTCTTCATCTGGTCGGTGGTGTCAGACGCATTTTCCTGGATGAACGTCTATCTGCTCTTCTTCACTGCAAAGTCTGTCAGAATTCACATGTTCAACTTGCTGCTCTGCACCGAAAAGTGGCCCAACATCTCTATAAAATGGTCAGTGCATCCAATCACTCTAAACAAGTAGATTAATGCTTCAATTCTGCTATATACCAGAGTATCTGTTTTTTTGGTTAATAGTTACACAGTTTGTTTGTCAAGTATTGATAATAGTTCATTCGCTTTTGATTGATGTCGTTTAGCGTTCTAATTTACATTTACAAACCAACTACAGTGAAACGATTGATATATAGGTGCTTGCATTATGGCGTGCCAATGTAAAAGCTACCCACACGCGTTCTCCAGAGCAAACTCACAAAAGCTGAGGGATTCAATTAGGCCGATGGCGCGTATCGAAACGGTCGATCAGCTGTTGTTCGGTTTCACTCTACTCTCACTCATATTCTACCTAATTTTTCTGGGAACTGTGTCCAAATTTCGACACAAATACCCCTTCACCAAGAGTTTCTTCCGAATCTGTCAGAGTATCGGAGTAGCGGACGTTCTGTCAATTTTGCACTGCAATTTTCTCACCAAATACCCGCGCTGGGGCTTATTTCCGAGTCAGTGGTTCCGCAACAACCCGCAGGGTCTGCTGGTCCGCTACAGTTTCACGTCCACCTGGTACTTTGGCTATTGTCAGTACGCAGGGGTGGCTTGCTTAGCGTTCAATCGATTCACCAGTCTGGTTTTTCCGCTTAGGCATAAACAGGTGGCCACTCAGTTTCACTACCTTCCATCAATTCGGAGTTTTCTATCTGTTTTCAGTTATGGACTAATGCTTTCTGCAACAGAGTAATCGCCTTTCAGTGGCTGCTTCCTGTAGCCGGCGTTTTTCCACTCTTCTTTACGTCTGTTGGTGCTCTAAACGTGCCAGAAACGGAAGGCATTAGGGCGGACGCCACTGATATGGAGTTTTACCAGGTTAAAAGTTTGAATATAACATACTGTATAGGCCATTCAGAATCCACTTGGTTTCTGTTTTGTGCAAAATTTTTCGATTTTCTTAGATGCGCTTGTTTCTGGCTACCGTACTTGACATAGTCTTTGGGTTTTTCAGCACGAAAACATGAGATACTATGCTAGTAATTAGCAGACTTTCTGAGAAAACATTCGGAAATTGTCGGACACTACCCCCAAAAGCGGAAACCTACAATACTAACTTATGACTAAGATTGAATCTATAAGTAAGTCTAACTTCATCCTAAGGTTCATTCATCCCGAACCTACCTATGTAGAAGCCTGATCACAGTGCTGAACGGAAGCCCTCATTTTCAAATAAGTGAGGGATAGTGTCACTGTATCTAAATCCAATAATCAGCGCGTCATGCATATAAGTGAAATGCACGCCGCTTCCTTCGCAATTCGGAATCGAAACCTAGCTTAGCCTGTACAGCCGTTACGTACTAATCAGTCAAGAGACAGGGGTGATGGATTTCTCAGAATTCTCCTAAATTTCGTTTCTCCCTGCACGCCAAGAAACTATGCTTTAGGCATTGTGCTGTGCATATGTGCTTCTCACCATATCACAACTAAATAAGCTTTCAGAAGTACTTGATAGGATCGTTGGGTCTGAGCTTGGTGGCCGACCTAGTGGTGGGGAGTCTGTTCGTGGCCATGTTGGTGGCGGTCTACAGACACGGCCGATCGCGTCAGGACCAGCAACAGATGACAAGCAAGGCAGAGTTGGCGCTGGCGCTGGACGGTCTGGTAATTTTCGTGGCCATGTGTCTCTACGAACTGTTCCTGGCCGTGGCTGCGCGCAACGTCGGCAGCTTCCAGTACTTCTTCTGGTCGCTGGTCACCGACATGTTCGCCTGGTTCAACGTCTATCTGCTCTTCTTCACCTCCTCCAACCTCCGCAAACACATGCTGCTCTTTGTCTGTTGTCAAGGCACCGTACAGGTCGACGTCACTACTGTCGCTCCTGCACTGCAGCCAAATGTGGCCCTGGATTAGACCACAGACTATTTCTACTGAACTGATAGTAAATAGTTTAGACAGACCTCCGGCTGTGTACCCCAGCACTTGCGATAAACCTGTTATTGCAGTAAAAATCCATTCTGCGCTGAGCTTTGATCAACACATTGCCAGTACAGCAACTTTTTGTTGTTCAACATTTTTCAACGTCTGAGTATCAATAGGCCTATGGATTTTCGCGTTCAGGAAAAGGTGAGCAGTAGACAAAGAGAGCTATAAGGGGATAAATTAGCATTAGTTCACTATACTCTAGGCCCCGGCTTCTGTAATAGTGGCGAGCATTTCGTGGTACCGTAGTTAAAATGGCAGCTACGTTAGCTGATTTTGAATGATTTTTTGCACAGCTAATCTGATGAGAAAACACAAGATGGCATGAGTACCAGCTGCGCAGATTAGTGTTTCTAGTGTAGATAATTTTTTGCAAATTTTTTGTTTCAAACGGGCTAACGTCCTGGGGTTTCGACGAAGATTGTTATGTTTAGGCTTAATCGATAGAAAATTGTCACATTTACCCAAGCGTCCTTGTGCACCCATATCTGTTTATGGGCTTGAACGCTGCAATTGTTTAGTAAGTGGATGTCGAAATCGCGTATTTTCACTCTTTCTATTTTTTTCATTTGTTGTTCAAGGATAATTTTAAAGTGAATGCGCAGAAATATGCGTCTAAAGTAGACTTACTCACACGGTAAAATTTGTAGCTATCTTTAAAAAGATTAGCTAGAAACGCTGTTTTTTCTCGTAGCGAACTAAAGTCCTGGGGCTTGGACCCCAATCTTTCTAGCTGTGCTTATTCTGTAGATAGGGCAGTTGTCCACCTATCCCCACTTGTGCGCTAAGGTATGTCTCTGCACATGAATTTTATAGCAAGTTTTCTAGGTGTGATTACGGGGGAAAATCGGTCGATAATCGATTAAGGAAAGTAACATGACGAGGAGAGTGCGTAATCTGAGGCAGCATGCAGTGATTAGTTGTTGGTGTGCTGGTGTGTAATAATAATCTGAAAGTCAAAAGCAGTTGTTTGATAACAGATTCGGTTATCTCTGTTAAAGATGTAGAATCGGGTTTCTCACCAGTTTACAACACCTGACCTGATCAAGGCCGAAAACGCATAATCTGGGTTAGAACGTGATGTAGCATGAGTAATTAGTTGTTGTTGTGTAAAATAATAATCAGGAGATCGAAAGGAGTCGTTTGATAGCACATTTGATTGCGTTTATCACAAATTTACAGTCGGAGTACTTATGGTCATGAGATTCCGCACAAAGAGAGAAAGTGTTTAGTTGTAGAGTTCGAACTCTTTGGTTTAGTGAAGAGAATAGATAACATTGGCCCATCCGTGCTTTCCTTATATTTTGTTAAGTAGCTTTTTTTGGTTTTATTTATTTGTTTTGAATGTAATAATTTTATCAACCTTGTTCGTTTGACAATTTCAAAGACGAAGTTGAACAAAGATTTTGAGCTGCAGTTGTTCAGCAGTTTCCAGTAATACATAAAAACCTAGCTATTTGATTGTATTATAGGGTGTGACGTAACGCTAACTTAGGAAAACCAATTTCTGGATCGAAATTTCCACTTTTTCTGATTTTAAAATTGGATTTTCGGATATCCCGGATTTTTAAGAACCGGTTTTTCTTTTTCGACTTCCGCATAAATATCCTTACGTAAAAACACATGGCGGAGATTTCATAAGAAACTTGTCCCTAACCTAAGCCTGAACCTAAGCCTAAGCCTAAAACCGAAGCTAAAAGTTGTGTGACAGCGAGTTGGACGAATGGGCTGAAGAGGGAAACACGTTTACCAGTGAAATGGACACAACAATGAACAAAGGAATGCAAAAGCTAAATATAAATATCTTTCATCACTCCCCCTCAGACGAACGTCGTTCCATGGGCACATCCGAGCCTGACGGTCGTCTGGAGTCATGAACGGTAGGAGAGCGAGAATTAGGAGAGCTTTGATCGAAGGGAGAACCAATAACGTTGACAGCACAGTCGGTCCGGCCAAAGGGATCCGCAGCGATGTTGAAACGAACTGCTTCACCAGGGCACAACTGAGGAGCCGACTGAGAGGGGTGAGGAGAAATGACCGCAGAGACATGGACAAAGTAGTCTTGATTGTTGTCGAAGCGCGTCACAAAACCGTAGCCATAGGCAGGATTGAACCATCTGACCGCACCCAACACCGGAGAGACGGAAGAAACGATTGGAGAGCGGCGATGATCAGTGAACTGTGAACTTGGGCTGGGAGGACGCGGTGATTTGTATACAAGGCGACGAACGACCGGCTGAACTGGAGACACAGGGGTTGACTTGGCAGACACTGGCACTGGCTGAGAATGGCAGGCGTTGGCAAGGTGACCGGGACGTCCACACTTGAAGCAGATAGTAGGGGCTGAGCGTTGTCTGGGGGCTTTGAGTCCGGTGCCCAACGATTAAGGTCTCGGCACCAAATGAAGAGGGAAACACGTTTACCAGTGAAATGGACACAACAATGAACAAAGGAATGCAAAAGCTAAATATAAATATCTTTCAGGGCCTACGCAATTATTTGCCATGTGGCGGATAACAGGAGGATATTTACGTGCGAATGGTTTTTCAGATGCTATAAACGCGTTTTCGGATCAAACTAGTTTATTTTCTGCTGAAATTTGACCATTCGGATGAAGTTTATGATAGAAACAGTACCGGAGAGTGCTGCATAGGGTACCCCTCCAGGCTTAACTGACTTTTAGGGGTCCCAAATTTAGGGCGTATATCTCAGGATCTAATCAGAGCACATTAATGAAAATTTCAGCAATCTTTTAAGAATTTATTGATCTTTCATTTCAAAAAGGATTCATTCAAATCCGTTGAGATTTGCCTTAACTGACTTTTAGGGGTCCCTCCATTATTACACCTATATTAATTAATCACTTTCTTGCTTAGGCTCAGGCTAAGGCTAAGGCTTAGGAGTCAAGTGAATGCGGTAGATAAAATTGAAAATTTTGTCAGGGACCCCAAGAGTCAGTTTTGCCACCGCTGTAGCAACTGCAAATCTCAACGGATTTGAATGAATCCTTTTTTAAATGAAAGATCAATAAATTCTTAAAAGATTGCTGAAATTTTCATTGCTGTGCTCTGCTTAGATCCTGAGATATACGCCGTCATTAGGGACCCCTAAAAGTCAGTTTTGCCCCCCTCCAGATAGCGTACCCGGGGTACACTAACTGGCACTTAGTGCCGGATTGTGTACCCGGGGTACACTATTTGGAGACAGGTTTTATGTCATGGGTGTCCGAAGTTCCCAAATTTGCGGTAGCTTTAAAGCAAGTCTACATATGGTTTTTCTCATTTTGAATCGTTTTTACTGACACAAAACTCACCAGAATGAAAACTTTGACCAACCACTCTCATGTACATGGCAGGAACAGTAATCTGGTTTGGAAAATTGCATTTTTGCTCAGAAATCGTGAAAACAAGCAGTTTAACATGATTTGGCTAAGTGCCAGTTAGTGTACCGGGTACACTAACAGGATCTCATTTTTGTTGCGGAAAATGCTAAGTGCTGGTTAGTGTAGTGTACCCGGGTACCCAATGCAGCACTCTCCGGTAGTACCTATCCTACCTTTTATACGGCTCCTCGACTATCGAATACGGTGTTTTGTCAAGTGGTTGCGTCTTTGGTGTGTACAAGGCCGAAATGGCCATATTATCGAAATAGCCATATTAACAGATCATAAATCACTGTTTTCCATTCCAGGCGAAAGAATAGGTTCACCAGCTAGCTGGCCATATAATCGAGGAACCAAATTAACGAGGGCAGGGCCATATTAACGAGGCACCACTGTAGTGCGCTTTCATAACGTTTCGCTCGTTCAATACGTTGTGGTGCTTCTGCAAGCTAAGAATTCCGGTTTTGTTTGTTTCCCGAAGCAATTGTGATGTTCTTGCCGAATCTGACGGTAAATTCCGGGAACAACTTCTGTTCTGTGGGTTATCAAACCGGCAGAAACTGATTTCTGCTTATCTTTAGAGTCTTACTACTTAGCCGGCGTTGAAGTCTGAGTGAAAGTTTATTCAAATCCTATCCGAAATATGCACTGACTGTTGCCCGAGGCAGTGGCGTACCGAAGGGGTGTACGTACAGTTATCCGTGGGCCTCGGGGGTTCGCCCACCCCAACTTGGGCTCGACCCCCAAACCACCCGCCTGTGGCACAGTTTTGTTCCTGGACACACCTAGCGATCGACCGGAACCAAAGTTTCGACTGGAACCGAACACAGTTGTTAGGGTCAAAAATTTTAAAAAAGCTTTTTTTGAAGGCTAAAAAAGATTTTTTTAAATCAATATGCAAACTAAGGCAAAAAGTGGGAAAATTAACGTACATTACATACATGCAATTTTTTGTAAACTTTTTGGATGCAGCCAAGATTTATTTAGCAACCTGTATAATACTTCTTTTGCACTGAGCCTAACAGGGACTGCTTAAGAAATCCTTCTTTAGGATTCTCCTAGAAGTGTTTAAAGACATTTTAGTGAAATTATGCTGTTATAGGCAGTGTTTAGACCTGTATTGGCGTTTTCGAGCAGGTTTCTTAACTGACTTGAGGTGCAAAAGTGGAAAATTTGTTGTATACTTGTACTGGACCCCTTTAAGACGATTTAATAAAATGTTTTCTTCAAAAGTTTAAAAAACAAGCAAAAATTCTTGGCCTTCAAAAAATTTGTTTACAACTGTGTAACCGGACCGGAACTACCAAAATTCCGGCCGGAACCGGAACTTTTCAGTGGAGGCTAAAAATTTGAAATTGCTTCCAGAACCAAAAATTTTAGCTGAAAACTACATTTACAGGGTGCTTTGCTAAAGTTAGAACGGGCACAACTGTCATGAAAAATTACTGTTTTACATGTCCAAGGAGTTTACCGCAAGACATACCGTTTAAATATCAAAAACATCGATTGGGGCGGTTTTAGTGATTTCTCTGAGAATCATACATTCCCTCTACAGGAACCCCCACACTTATTGATTATTTTGCCTTTTTTAGGATTGGCTACCTCTTTAAGACCTCTGTTTTTTTTTAAATTTCGGTTTTGAAGTGTCGAATCAACTGAAATTTTCCATTTGAAACAACTGTAAAATGTTAAGCACCATCTGCACATACATGTAACAGCTCCGGGCCGACCTGGGGGGAGGGGGGTAGGGGGGGTTTTTTCCTCAGGTGGGGGGTCGAGGGGGGGTTTCGCCCAAGTGGGGGGTCCCAAATTTCAAAAAGCTCCAAAACGCCTAGAAATGCGTTTTTAGCACGTTTTTTTCAGTAAGGACGCTAAAAATCGCTATTTTAAGCTGCCAAATAGCGTTTTAAAGCTAAAAACAAGCAAAAAATGACAAAAAGAGCTTCCAAGAACACCGATTTTTCTTAAATATCAGCAGTGGAAACGCCAAATTCGGTTTCCAAAGGCTTTTCAAGTGAATTTTAGGCTAAAAATTAGTGATTTCTGACCCAGTTTGTTAATACTGGAGCCACTACCACCACTTGTATTTTTTGGTCGGGGGAGGGGTCCCTTAACCTGTCTCGGGGGGGGGGGGGGTTGAGGGGGGGGGGGTTTGGCCTTTCCAGCAGGGGGGTAACCCCCCCCAAACCCCCCCCTAGTACATGTATGCATCTGCAGTAAATTACCGACAAAGTGCACTTCTGAGAAAAAAGTAGGCATATCAATCAAAGTTGTTGTCTGGTTTATTAGTAGTGTTTAGCGTTATGACATGGAATTTAGCAGGGTTGCTTACAAAATGATCAAAAAGTTCCGGTCCGGGCACCTTTCAGCATCGGAACAGGACCGGAATCGTAATTCCGGTCGATCGTTAGACACACCCACCAAACTTGCCGTGCCGCGACCTCCCAAACCGGTAGGCCCCCAAATTTTCGGATTGTGAACCCATTTTTCCGGCCTGTGTATGTATACAATGCACCCCTTTCCCGACTGCGTGGTTTAGGGAGAAAAAATACCCAAAAATGAAAAAAACCAAATAGATTCTGCACTAAAACATTTCTGCTTGCCCTCACTAGCTACATCCCTCGAATGTTTTCTTGAAGGCCAAATTTTCCAAGCCGGTCTTCAAAATCTTGCCCCCTTCCAATGTAGTACACCACTGGCTTGAGGCGAAGCTTACAGCAACTAGGCGGCCGAGCTTGTAAAAACAAGTGTCATCAAGTGGTGCTAAAAAGTTCACTAAAACATTGCACTAATTTTGCAGATCGAGAGCACAGCTGAAACTGTCTGTAATTCTCTCTGCAACAAACAAACAACCAGACCAGACTGATCACTTTGCACCTGCAACAAAAAGCACAGAACTAATTAAACGAGCCACTCCAAAAAGCGACCTGCTAATGCGCCGGGCGTGCGTTGATAAATCGGTGCGGACGGCGAGTGTGCGACAATAAAGTGGAGGCCTTAAAAACCCGAATGGCCAGCTCAGACGGCGTGTCTGGGCCAGCAGCAGACACCGGTGATAAGGACTTGCACTGCAGCACCTTGCTCAGGAACGGCCTGGTAATAGAGTCGACTCCCAAGATGGCGCCTGCCCGAGTATCCGCTTCCACTCCGGTCGACGAGTTGGTCTCCAAACTGAAACGTTGCCAGCTGCTGGCTGCCCAGCTCGATAAACGGGACGACCGAGACAATTTGCACTCGTCCGACAACAATGGCTTTTCTGCTTCTGAGCAATTCAGAGAGCCGTCCAACTGCCCAGCTGAGTCTGATGAGACGCCGAAGAGTTCCAATTCGGAAGACTCCACTGCTTCTATTGAGGAGGTGCTGGTGGCTGAGTATGAGGATGAGCGACAGATGCCCGATATTATGACTCTGATCACCAAGGACTTGTCTGAGCCCTACTCCATCTACACCTACAGATACTTCATTCACAACTGGCCCAATCTTTGCTTATTGGTATGCACTTCTATTGCCATGCTATAGTGATATTGATCCCTTGTCTTTTTTCTTTTTTTAGCGTTTTTCCGTACTGAATATGTACAAAATGTTCATTGACTGTAAGTTTTTCGTGGCGGCTCCAGTGTTAACAAACTGCGTCAGGAATTACTAATTTTTGGCTTAAAATGCTTTTTTGGTAATGGAATTTAGCGTTTCCAGTGCTGTTTTTAGGTTTTTAGCAGCCTATTTTGTCATCTTAAGCTTATTGATAGCTGTTAAACACAGTTTAATTACTTAAAAATTGCGATTTTTTGGCCATATTATTTTACAAAAAGGCGCTAAGAACGCAGTATCAGGCGTTTTGGGGCTTTTGAAAATTGTGGACCCTCTCCCTTGGCGAAACCCCTGGCGCGACGTCGACCTGTTACATGTGTGTATGCAGAGTAGATGCAATATCTTTATGTTCGCTGTCCTTTAAGGCACGTCTTGGAGATCAGTTGGTGGGCGCGATTGTGTGCAAGTTGGACAGAAACAGGGAAAACCGAAACAGAGGCTACATCGCTATGTTAGCTGTTGACGAAAAGTGCAGGCGAATGCGCATCGGTACGTTTGGGTTGGGTAGTACTGTATTTATTAAATGGCTTATACAAAATGGTCCAGTCTCAGATTGGAGGGTCGTGACGTTTTAGGTGGCTGGTCGACCTCTAGTTTTAGCATAGGATTCACGGGGCAGAGTGGTTTTGAGGTTGACCCAAACTCTAAGCTCTCCTTTCCCAAACTGATTCTACCTATACATGTAACAGGTCATCCGCCGAAGGGCCTCTGGCGGGCCTAGAAAGTGCTGTTTTGTAGTCGATTTTAGCAATTTTAGTGTCTGAAATTACTTGCTAGAAAAATCGGATGGGGGTCGGAAAAAGCGTCTCATGGGGTCCCGATTGGGGGTCTGGCTTATGTCGGGTGGGGCCAGACCCCCTGAGCCCCTGTTACATGCATGATTCTACCCCATCACGAATTTCGTGACGCATTTTCTATTGAAATTACTAATTATGCTTGATTTAGACTCAAATCAGCTTGAAAGGTAACCTAGTATTTTAACGAGAAGTAAACCAAAAAACGTCGATGTTGGCTAAAAATTCAGACTTTTTCGCGCTGCACGCTCAGATTTCAAATTCCAATTCCTCAGCCGAAATGCAATGCCATGTCAACCCCAGGCCCGTGTATTATGCTAAACAGGTTTGGTGTGTGACTGTATTCTGTATTTCAGGTACCCGTCTTGTTTGTCGTGCCATTGACAACATGCAAAAAATGGGCTGTGATGAGGTAGGTCTACACTTTCTTTCCTTGTCTTATCGTCTGCTTTAAATAGTCAGTCGCTCTGAAATCTTTCCATCATCTTGGTTTAGCTCATACAAGTAACAAGGGGTCTGCCCCCCCCCCCCCCGAAACGATTTTTCTGGCAAGTAATTTTTTGAGCCAATTTTTGCGATTTTTTGCAATTTCAGACACAAAAAATTTCCAAAATCGCCTGTGGAACAGCACTCTTTAACTGTATTTCAGCACAAATTAGCAATTTTGACGATTTTTATCGGACAAATTGCGATTTTTGAACGTTTTTAGTGCCCAACATACATGTGCATGGTCGACGGCTCAGGGAGGGACGGCCAGGTCTCCGTGCGTAGTTGCCTGGATATAGGTGCAAATTTTCGGTGGGAAATTCAAATTTTGGCGGGAAATTTGAATTTTCGCCCAAAATTTTGGCGGGAAATTTGAATTTTATCCAAAATTTTGGCTGAAAATACGAAATTTTCGGTTAAAATTCAAAAATTTGCGGTAAAAATCAAATTTTCGACAAAAAATTGCCGAAAAACCACTTTTCTGATAGAAACATTGTCAAAAAATCGAAATTTTCCAGGAAAATTTGAAAAAATTTCGGGTTTGGTGCGTAGTTGCCTGGAGGAAGGGTGCGTAGTTGCGTAGTTGCCAAAATTGATTTCTGTGGCTTAAAAACGCATCTGGAGGCTTTCTAGCAGCCTCTAGCAACGTTTGGTAGATTTTCATTTTCGTCCCCCCCTGTCCTCCCTGGGCACCCCCCATGCACATGTATGGTGCCCAACCTCCTCCCAAAATTTGGGCTCAGATCCCCCGGTCGGCGTAAGTTCGAGATTCTTGTCAAGATTTTGTAAGTTCCAGAGAAAATCCACCAAGCTTTCTATATGCATTTCTGCAGTGCTTGCCCCCCCCCAAGTTATTTTGGCCGCAAACCCGTTCTCGCTATGAAACGGTAGTCAGCACCTAATCAGTCGACATCTGGGGGTTCGTGGAAACATCGTGTCGAATTTAGCTTCGTTGAAATTTGCTTACTACCATCATGGGTTAGCATTTCGGCTGCTGCAGTGGTGAATTGTCCAATCCTGGGGGGTTGCGGCGGCTGAGTGGTGGTTGTGAGTATGGCAAGCCAAAAAGTCCAATTTTTGCCTAAAATCAACGTTTTTGTTTTATTTTTCGCTAAATTGCTTGAGAGTTGCTATTCTAAGCTTATTTGAAGCTTACTTATGCATACTTTTATCAAAATTTTCTCTACAAAAGTCTTAAAACATTCGAGGGGTTACGCCCCTCGCCGGCCAGACCCCCTCGACCAGCCATTCCCTCTTCGCCGGGAGGCGCTACCCCCGCCCCCCTCCGAAAATTTGGCGACCTTTTTTTGGGAAAACAATTTTATATGCTCCAAAAAACCACATACCCCCTCTGAATTTTCCAGCCTCTTCCCTTTGCCCCTGTCTGCTGTCTACTCAGCAGTAAGAGGTGTAGTATGTTTAGGTGGTGCTGGAGACAGAAGTGTCGAACGCGGCGGCGTTGCGTCTGTACGAGAACCTGGGCTTTGTGCGAGAGAAGCGACTGTTCCGCTATTATCTGAACGGTGTGGACGCGTTCAGACTGAAACTCTGGTTTTCTCCGCCCTCAGAGCTCTCCATGACTGACCAGCCGCAGCTGATTGGCTTACAGTCAGAGGCCGACCAATGACCGACGAGCTGCCAAAACGCTGTACACACCCCTTTGCCATTGATCTTTTCTACGTATCACACAACTACTTTTCTACTACTACTACCATACATGGGCCGGAAAAAATGGGGCTATGGCTTCCATTCGGCGCTGGGTTTCGAACGATTAAATTCGCTTTCCCACAAAAGGTCGCTAGCTTTTCAGAGGGGTATGAGTTCAAGTCAGTCTCCCAAAAAGGTTGCAAAAATTTTCAGAAGGGGGTCGGGGTGTTGTCTAGCTGCAAAGGCGATATGATATCAGGGGTAAACCCCGGTCCATGTATGGCTACTACTGGGTTTTTGGTTAGAAACAAAATTGCTAACGCTGGCAGACTGTCAAACATGGCATTTTCTTCCTGACTTCAGTACTGAAAGAAAACCCAGTAGAACAGTGACCTATGATCGTGCGATACGGCAGCGAGCTTTGATAGCAAACCTGTCGCCTCAGTAGCAGGCTAGTTCAGTTCCGTGAGCGGCTCTAAATTTTCTGTTGCAAATTGAATTGGCCGCTTAGGAATCGGACATTGTTGTACTCTTGTACTAGTCAGCCACGTTTAGCCATGTATGGTACGGTTATTGAATTTTGAACTTTCCCTATCGGATTCAAACTTTATTTAAGACAAAAAGACTACAACTGACCTTCAGTGATCAAACTGGGTGATCTGGGCGATTTCCGGCTCTAATGCGCGCCTAAACAAAGATGATAACGGTTGTTTATTTGGCTTTTGATTCTTGATCATGCATACCACTCCAGGGTTGTTTTAGACTAATTTTGGAAGTTTGACTTTTAAAATTTCAGGCGTTTTAGTTTCGACAAGAGGACACAACTAATATTATTGTAAGCGACAGTACCTTGGCACTCTGAGTGGTGTGTACGATAACCGAGCCGTTACTGGTTAAACGCCTGACTTCATGATAGTTGAGTTTTACTGTAGAATTCATACTGCAACTAGTTTATCGGTCTCCGAGTGATCGAAAGCTTGTATGGGCTTTCCCAGATGTTTTCTCTTCAACCGAACAAACAAAACAGTTGGTTCTTTATCTGAACACACTCAAACAAGCCATCAGAAGCAAAAGCAACAGATAGAAACCGGCCCAGAAGAACAGTTGGACAAAGAGAATTTTCAGTTTGGAGTGGTTCACGAACCACGGCTGCAGCTGCTGGCCGGGGAATTTTCCTGTGTGATAGAATTCTGCCAAAATTTCCTCCTTTTCCGTCCAGCGCGAGAATAACCATTCTCTGAACGCCTCTTCCGAGTCAGTTGGCACTGTGTCAATCGGGTACGTTCTGTAGTAAAAGTGAATCTGGCGATGGGGCCAGGTTCCTGCCAGCAGCTGCCAACACGACGGCGCTTCCCCATTGGGGTAGCCTATGGTCAGGTCAACCACATATTCCAAAAGGTTTCTGCGCTTCGTCTCGGCAGCTATGGTCTGCGAGGCCTGCAGCAGACAGAGAGTAGCAGTGGTGCGCGGCAGCAGAACGTTTTCCAAATAGGGGTATTGGTTCTCAGCTGCAAATCTTTGGGAAGCCCTTCTACCGGGCACGAGAAAACCGCCCTCTGGAAAGATCACCAGCCACTTGCATTGACAACGCTGATAAAGGCGCCTGAGGTGGTCACAGATTCGGTGCAGCAGTTCGTCTCTGTTCGATTTGCCTTGGGTGAGGAAGAAATGACCGTGCATCTGCCAGCCGATGCCGATCGGGTTGTATTTGAAGATTGGGTAGCCGTAGATGAACCAAACAGACTGAAACCGTCCGGCCTTACCATACATGTAACAGGTCATCCGCGGAAATGGGGAGGGGCTTGGGGGTCTTAGCCTAATTTTTGGGAGGGGGTTGGGCACTAAAAATCGCTAATTTGGGCCGAAATACAGCTTAAAAAGTGTTGTTTTACAGGCGATTTTGGCAATTTTTGTGTCTGAAATTGCAAAAAATCGGAAAATTTTGCTCGAAAAATTACTTGATTCATTTAATTGATTGAAACAGTTTATTTCCGAAGAAACAGGGCGACAGTCGCCCTTCCGGGCCCTTTAATCTCGTACGCGTGGTATGTATCATCATACAGTCAAGGAAATAACAGGTTATAAGGTACCGTACCCGGTTCGATGTTGTATCAGCTGAGGTTTCGATCGACCCGATACCATGCCATTAACTGACGGTACTGGTTTAAGTTAAACCGGTGCCGTATGTTGTTATTTCCCTGACTGTTTATGGTACCAGCTTAAGTGGCCTATCTATGGTGATCATAAGCAACAGAAGATCTGTTGAAAGTGAGATATACCGTGTTTCCAGTGTTTCTGAACTCGAATGTGTCCAGTAGAGCTGTGTTGTCGGTGACCGACTGATGATTGGGCAGAAGCAGACACCGCTTGTTTCTGTACACCCGCATGTTCTCTCCAAACTCTACCACTGAAAGTCTTAGTTGGTAATCAATCATCGCTTTCATCTGCATGTACACACAAAAACCTCTCTATGAAACATTTATAGTCTGTCTATTTGTTTTTGACCGTGAAAACTGCGGTACGTACAGTACGTAGCACTTGTTGCGGGGTAGCAAAGAAGGAATGTTTTGTCCAAAGCCAAATCAAAGCAAAAATGGTAGGGCGGATGGGTTGTCAATGCTACCAGGACAAATTTGCCTCGAATGCTTGAAGTTTATTGTATTAGAGGGTTTTCAAGCATTTCGATTAGCTGAATGTACAGTAGGTACGTGCGTTCAGTGCGATGTACACTGTCGTGAACGTAAGGAATAAGGGCTAAAGGCTTTTCTTTTCTTAGTTCTGATGCGTTCATACTTGTGAACTAAGACCTAAGGAGAGTTGAACTAAGCTCAACTTTTAGTTCATGAAATAAGGATTTTGCCGCCGCGCGTGTTTTACGATGGAAACTAATTTTAACCACTAATGGTGATCTGACCATCTTACCAGAGGCTTCGAAAGGTGTCTATTTAGTCTCTCTCAAACCAAATTTGAATACAAGAATTGAATGTAACAATGCAGAAAGCCCCTGTTTTCTAAACGTTATGATAAAACTAAAAGTATGCATATTAGGTGTAAATGAGCTCAGAATAGCTTACAACTTATTTTAACGAGAAAAACCCAAAAAACATTGATTTTGGCCAAAAATCGACTTTTTGGCTTACCACCCCTTCAGTCAGCCCCCTCAGATGCTACCTCCATCAGCCGAAAGCTAGCCCATGTCCGGACTTTTTTCATTCAGCCCAGAAGTTTAGCATTTTGTACAGTCTCAATCAATCATACCCTTGTATCCGGCCGTGTGTGATAAGTAGCCATAGTGTGCTGCAGTCCATCGAAAAATAGGCAAGTACAATTGCCAATAAAGCTCAGGCCTAAAAGCGACTGCAACCACATGGCCAAGAAGACGAGAAAAGAAAGCATAGTGTACCAGAGATAAAATAGCGGATGAATGGCAGTCGCCCACGCGGTGTAGGTTATCGGCACGACAAAAAGACAGGTGACCGTCCAATAGACGACTCTGAAGGCAATCTCCAACCATTCGAGCAAGCCGTACATGTTGATTCTGCGATAGATCGATCGAATTTGGCACCGTTTTAAGGCCAGCAAAAGTGCAAGTGCAGTTGGACGCGGCACAGCCCAGTCCAGTCCAAAGTCCTCGCGCGCGATCGAACCAATTTGCCACGCCAAAACGTGTTTGCCAGCCCGGACGCGTTGGCTGGCGCACTATTTTGTGTGTGGCAGCCACTGGTTTTTGCGGAATTTAATTAGCTCTTCTTATCAGCATTGGCCATGATTGCCGACTCGTTTTTCTTGGGCCTCGAGACCTACCATTTTATCTCACACACCGTCGTCTTTCTGGGGGTCTGGCAGCTGCCCAGAAAAGGTGCTCAGTTTTTAGGAAGTGTTGACTAACTGTAGAATTAAGCAGTTTTAGATTTGGTTAGAGCGCATCCTTACTTCCTTGTGGACACGCTTTCTATGATACTCTGCACCGTCTTCTATGCCAGACATCTTTGGTGGCTGTGCGTGTTGCAAGTGTTTCAGCACGTCAGTCTTTGGTATACTTGGGACCAATCTGCTACTTGCAAAAAGGTGCCTATTAATTGCAATTATCTGCGTTCCTCGCAGACATGCATTTATCAAGATTGAAAGTTCTTCATCACACTTTAAAAGTTTTACTTGAAACATAAGTTTAAACAGTCAGGCACTTGATGCCGTATATAGGACACCGGTAGTTAGGGTAGTGGTCTCTTGTATGGTACCTCACGTCCAGACACTGTGATGGTACTAAAATACTGTATGTACCGGTACTACGGACGGTGCCCCTCCTACCTACCTTTGTTGCGGCACTGGTACCTTATAGGGTGAGGGGTGCCATTCCATTCAAATCCAGGAAGCCGCGGTAGCGGCTGTTTTTGTGGAGTTTCTCGCGTAGTTTCTTTTCTGGTAGATGTTACGCTTTGGCGTTGTTAAGCGACGAGATTGCCCGCCATGCCATGTACGCCGTACCGCGGCTGTAATACTGACGGTTTAGAGTTGACTTCGTTTTTCTAGGGAGTTTTCCAAATTCAAACCCTACCAAAACGCCAGCCTGTCTCAATAAACTTGAAAATCAATTCAAATTCCAGCCACATTCCATTCCGTATTTAACCCGTATAAATTTGAAAATCAATTCAAATTCAAAACTGCCGCCAGTTTCATACACAAATTCAAACCTAATCCAAAGCTCCCGCCAGACCTGCCTCAATAAACTTGAAAATCAATTCAAATTGCCGCCACATTCCATTCCGCATTATTAACCCGTATACAATATGTAACTTTGAAAATCAATTGCAATTCCGACAACAGGTTGATTTTGATAGTATACGTATGTTTCCGATTGGGTATAATAATAAGGTTTATTGCACACGTTGTTAGTAAATGAAACGAAGTTTATGTCGCACACTAGTAGAAAGACAAGAGACTCGCAGAACACAAACACACAAAACAACTGCACAGTAAGAATATCCCCTTATGCGGAGGCAGGTTTTCGGTGGAGAGTTATTACTATGTCTTTTGCAATTACCTTTTACATGGATCACACAACTTATTACCTATCGTAGCGTTATCTGAAACGAAAAGCAATAAATGCATTTACAAAACGACTAGTAACAACTTCCTGTTTCCAAGTAATAAGTTGTGCGTTTATAGAGCAAACATAACGAGGAGCAAGATGTTACCTATGCTTCGAAGTACATAAAGTAACCATTACGTGTTGCCGAATAGTAATAAGTTAAATGTGATTGTGAAAAGGCACTTTGCGTTGTACACAAGTACACTGTGTACACTAGAAAGGGTTGCTTGAAGTGCCGCCGCGCACTTTGTTCGACGCGATGTATGCTGCGCTTTCATCATCTGACCGACTACCTGTTAGATGATGACCCCGCTATTCGCAAGCGCAAACTTGTACACACCATGTCTAAGCTGTAATCAAAGCTGGGGGGGGGGAGAAATCAGGAACCGATCCGAAACAGAAATTATTGTGTTTAATGATCATAATTAATTATAAATTAACGAATTCTATCGATAAATATCGGTTATTTTTTTGGCAAAATTCCAAAATTTCAAAATCGTCCAAAGTGGTCGTGTCATATCATTTGGAGCGTGTTTTAAAAATATAAAAATACCCCTAGGGGACGCATCAGTATAGGCACGCTCCGGAGGGCCTGTTTTAAAAATATAAAATACCCCTAGGGGACGCATCAGTATAGGCACGCTCCGGAGGGCCTGTTTTAAAAATATAAAAATACCCCTAGGGGACGCATCAGTATAGGCACGCTCCGGAGGGCCTGTTTTAAAAATATAAAAATACCCCTAGGGGACGCATCAGTATAGGCACGCTCCGGAGGGCCTGTTTTTAAAATATAAAAATACCCCTAGGGGACGCATCAGTATAAGGCACGCTCCGGAGGGCCTGTTTTAAAAACATAAAAATACCCCTAGGGGACGCATCAGTACAGGGCACGACCGGGGGGCCGTTTTGTCAAATATAAAAATACCCCTAGAGACGCATCAGTACGGGGCACGCTCCAGAGTGCCCATTTTCCAAATATAAAAATACCCCTAGGGGTGCGCATCAGTATAGGGCACGTTCCAGAGTCGTATAGTCATAAGAAAGTTAATTAATTAATATATAGTCCATTTCTGACCTTCCCTGATCCCCCCCAGCTACACCTAACCCGATTCTAGCACCGATTCTTCATTTAGCCAACATTTCCTTTTGACTTCATTCTTTGCGCCTTTGTTACTTCTTACATCTGAAGTTGAGCCCTGGTAACTTCTTACGTCTAGCCCTGATTACCAAATCTAAACTTATTACTTTACCAAATCTAGAACTTATTACTTTACCACGTTATTTAGCAGGTAATATTATTACCGGCGGTTAAATTTCCCTTACCTTAGTTAAGATCTTACCTTTCGTTTGTCTTACCCTTGTAAAATGTAATAATTGTCTTTCTGAACTTATTGCATGACGATTTACAATAAGTTAAAAGACAATGGGACATGCCTCCGCATAAGGGGATATCGTAGACCACTGACTAAACAATCAAACTTCTTTCATCACTCTCCCTAACAGACGTCAACTGTGGGCCTCATCTGTGCCTGACGGCCGTTGCAACAAAACAGAGACTCGACTTTCCTCATCTTCCGATTCTTCGCCACAAACCATTTGTCTTGCTCCACCAACTTGCCTACCTCTTCTCTTTCTTGCTACTGGTCTTCCTTTCATCGCTTTTGCAAACACCTGACTTCTTTTCATCGGTAAAATTGGCATAGAACGCTTCTCTGGCATACTCAAACAGATCTTTCTCTTCTGTCTCAAACGAATCTTTCTCCTCTGCCTCCTTCTTCTTTTCATTCTCCTTCTCTTAATTCCTTTAACTTTCTTCATTCTCTTCACTCTCTTCATTCCCGACTTCTTCCTCACCATCTTTCTTCTCTTTAACATCCTTTTACTTTTCAAAATCTTTCTCCACATCACTTTCTCTCTCATTTTCCGGGCAACGGCAGTAAGTGGTAGGGTCTCGGCACCAATGAAACGAAGTTTATGTCGCACACTAGTAGAAAGACAAGAGACTCGCAGAACACAAACACACAAAACAACTGCACAGTAAGAATATCGTAGACCACTGACTAAACAATCAAACTTCTTTCATAACATAACATGTTCACAGAATGGCGACCAGGACAAAAGAGAAGCTCCAGTGCAAAGCGGTTTGCTGGCAGTGCACTTACGCAAACCGCAATCCTCGATTACTGATTGTTAATTTGTCTTTAAATAGGCCTACCGAGCAAGCAGCCACCTGCTCTTCCGTTAGCAGATTCCAATTGTTAACTACTATGTTTTTAGGTGATAACATGGAGTTCACTGGAGTCGCATTCTATCGACGAGGGTAACCGTTTTGCTCCGAAACTATGGGATTCTTACTTAGGCACTTTGTTTGACATTCTCTGTCATGCCGTCATGACCTACAATGTGCTACGTGTCTGCAATATCTACTCGTTTCTGGTAAACTTACTCTGTTTAATTGTAAATCTGTCTTAAATACTCAGTTTTCAGGGTGCTCTGTGTTTGGTGGGCATAGCGTTGCGTATGGTGCTGTTAAATCCGAGGTTTGCCTGGAGCAAGTCCGGCAACGAGCCAAATTGGGTGAAGAAACGCCTCAACACGTCGGTCGGCTACTAAAACTATATACTGCCTCACTACACTGTATTACACAGACCTATGCCCTATGTACATAGTAACGTCTGCACTGTTAAGCTCGGATCGGAACTGTGTTGTTGATTGTGTTTGGCTTGATCTGTCTGTTGTAGTGTGTAGTACGTATTGTACGTGGTTGATGAGTTTGATTTCACTTCAGGCTAACAGGTGAATGTTTAAAGTCAGCCGGTGTGTGTAAATCTTCTGTACTATTTAGATGGAGCCAAACTGTACTGTGCATACAAACTGTTTTCTTGAACCAGTTTTACAAACAGTCAAAGTGCCCATGATCGTCGAACTTGTTTCTGACACTTCACACACTCCCTCAAGCCTCAACCAAAAGAACTCGTCAAAGCGGACTCGTTTGTTCAATTGGCAGCAAGGCGGAGCGTGTTTTTATAAATTATTCTCGGCGCGTATACAAATCGCCTCCCCAGAAAAACGGAAACGGTGAGGACGTGCGGTACGCTGTGGTACACAGTGGGACAGCAAGAGTTGCGGATTTTCCCAATATATGTATCACAATCGCCTCCTCGAAAGTAGCAATGTTGGAAAATCGCAAGTTACACCATAAGAGAAGGAAAATAAACAGTACTAAGGGCAAAATGAAGAAAAGGAGCGCAACAGCTCACGCTGGAAACGATTGCTTGTTGCAAAATTGTTTCATTAAATAAGTCGAAATATAAAAAGACTTACTTTTTGCAAGTCCATCCCTGGCAAGCTAAAGCTGAAGAACTCGTATTCTGTGGCCTTGCACACAGACTCCCTTTGCCTTCCCATCCCACCCACGATGCTACCCATTTATCTGCTTGTCATCACTGCCCTTCGGTGGCCTGACAACAAACCTAAATCTAAGCTAACATAGATTCGGGAGTCGGGTTTTTGACTGTAAATCGGGTTATTTTTGTTTGAGTATAAATTTCAGAAGTCGATTTCTGAATTGCAGGCAGCGTCAGCACGTAGTCACAGTGTTGACCAAAAAGAGAAAACACTTTAATAGAAAAAAGAAGAAAAGAGTAAATACCAGTGCTATATATCAGCCTGCAAGTGAAGTTTACAAAACAAATATGTGCATGCATCATACATGTAACAAGGGGGTCTGATCTAAGGCAGAAGCTTAGGCTTAGGCTTAGGCTCCCCGGATGGGGACCCCCCCGAGACGATGTTCCAGACTCCCCTCCGGTTTTTTTCTGGCAAGTAATTTTTTGAGCAAATTTTTGCGATTTTTTACAATTTCAGACATAAAAATTTCCAAAATCGCCTGCAAAACAGCATTTTTTAGCTGTATTTCAGCCAAATTTTGCTATTTTTGGCGAATTTTAGCCAAAGCATTGTGATTTTTTCGATTTTTGAGCGTTTTTTAGTGCCCCACCCCCTCCCAAAATTTTGCTCAGACCCCCAGCCGGCCGGCGCCAGACCCCCTAACTCCCCTCCCCCTTCGGCAGATGACCTGTTGCATGTATGTATGGCATGCATACCACAGATACAATATCACGTCGACCTCCAACCATTCTTTACAGATGGTGCAACGGAAGGAGGATTCACGTTCAGAGAACGTTGCCGAATTACCCACGTTACCGATATGCAATTTTTTTGCATCAGATGATGTGTTATGTTGGTTGGTTGTTTTTGTGCATGTTTTGGAATATGGATTCGGACCCCCAGCCTGGTAGGGAAACGGCAGTTAGTAGTTTACGCACCGTACGCACCGTTTGCACCGTTACGCACCGTGCGCACCGTTACGCACCGTGCGCACCGTTACGCACCGTTCGCATCAGCAGCGACCCCAGTTGGGCACCGAAGTTTCGGAGTTGTGAATTTGCTTAGATCGATCAGAGAACTGTTCTATTTCAGCTTGCATTAACAAATTACGCCTTTTTGGTGGAAAAGTAGCAGGGTGCATTGAATCTTTTAACGAAAAAGCAACAGTAAAGAAAACAGAATGTGCAGAACAGAAACGGAAATTGTCACCATCATCTCCAAGGAGCAGCACCAAATAGAGGGGAAAGAGCCGAGTCAATGAAAGAGTGCGAACTGGTATTGGGTATTGGGTGTATTGGGGTGTTTTCCAGGTATTGTGTATTGGTTATTGGGGTATTGGGGTCTCGGGTATTGGTATTGGGTATTGGGTATTAGGGTATTGGGTTTTTTAGGTATTGTTCGCACTCTAATGAAACCAAAGTGTTTTCTCATATCTTAGGGCTGCTGCCTTAACTTAACTGATAATCGATAGTTATAAACCAGAGTTCGTGCGGGACCTGAAAAGTCAGAGAGTCATCGAAAAGTCACATAATTTAAAAAAATTTAGGGAATCATGGAAAATTCAGGGAATTTCGTGTCCGGTCAGGGAAAAATTTGATAGCAGTAGAGTCATCTCTAGCCCAAAGGGCCCTGTCAGTGCTTTACACACCACCCTTTTGAAAATGGGACTTTTGACTTTCCACAACTACTACAACTTAAAGTGAAATTGAGATAATGTACACCCAATGGCTTCAAATCGAAACTACATGTACATGTACTGTACGTTATTAAGTCACCAACCCCCTCCCCCACCATAATGATTATAGTAGTCATTTGGCGAACCTCCCGCCCCCATGCCATTACATAATTTTAATACACGCCCCCAAAGATTCGGTGTTAGTTAGAGCAGCTTTCTGGTCATTTAGTGCAGTTGCTTTTTCTGTGATGCTTGCATGGTATTAGCTTCTTTCTGTTAGTTTGCCCATGATGCGAGCTATCGAAGGCTGGATAGCATGTGCCTCAGCTAACTCGGCCCTCTGAGATTTGAGAAACGCCCATTTCCGTTAGGGGTGTTTTCGAGTTTTACTATGGAAAATGGCCCCATCAGAGAGAACCATGGATGGCCATTGCTGGCTACCCAGAGGGAGTTGGGCGGAACTGTTTTAGGGTTTTACTTTGGGGCCATAGGGATGTCCAACGCACGCCATGCCGGCCGATTCCGCATAACCCCCCACTTAACATGTCTGCCTGATGGCTGCCTGATTTCGGTTGGCAATGACAATTAACAACAACCCTCCCCTTTTGCTGTCAGTGGGTGCTAGATAGCGCCAGCTTGGTCCCCATTTATCTACTTGCCATTGCTGACTTTCGACGGCCTTGGTTGGGCTTTGTGTCAACTACTTCCCATCGCCTCGACAGGTTTTGGACCCACAAACACACCGCTTCCACGGGTGCCGGGGGGCCGCTGTGACACACGGGATTATTTACGCTTTTTTCTTTTTAAATTGCAAAGAAGCTGATTTTCCAAGTACTTTTCCACCAAAACGCGCAATTTGTTAATGCAAGCTGAAATAGACCGGTTCTCTGATCGATCTAAGCAAATTCACCACTCCGAAAGATCGGCGCCCAATTGGGGTCGCTGCTGATGCGAACGGTGCGTACGGTGCGTAACGGTGCGAACGGTGCGTACGGTGCGTAAACTACTAACTGCCTAGGGAAACAACGGGTTGTGGATTCGGAACCCCACACCGGGACCGTAGTTTAAATTCCCGAAATTTTGTTTGCAAATTATAAACTAAATAAATAATAGGCCTTCCTGAAGCCATTCGGGTACTGTAGTGTGGCCAGGAAACAGGCCTTCCTGAAGCCATTCGGGTACTGTAGTGTGTGGTCCTGGTACGAAAACTGCATTTTGTCAGTTTACGTGGTTTCTGCTTAAGAAAATGCTGGATGGAGTAGGAACTAAGGGTTTTCGCGGTCAGGGAATCCATTGCTGACATAACTATAATCACTGGAATACTGTATTTTCAGGTCCCAGCACGAAAATTTTTATTTTGAGTTTATGCATGCCTGGTGCAAGGAAACGCTCTATAGAGCAGACAATAAAGGTTTTCAGGGGTGGGGAATCTATTTCTGACATAACCATCATTGCTGGGTAACTGTATTTTGAGGTCCCGACAACAAAATTGTTATTTTTTGCTATTTGGGTGTTGCTGCTGCAGGGGAAAGCTGGATGAAGTAGGTTTGTGCATTCGTTCCAGAACCACAATATGCAGTAATCCAGTAACATTCGCTATGCCCTGAATGAATTCGCTGATGCCGAAAACCTTTCGTGGTTGTCAATTTATCGTTTTCTTGCAACAGGAACACCCAAATAGCAAAAAATAACAAGTTTCTTGTCGGGACCTCAAAATACAGTAACCCAGCAATGATGGTTATGTCAAATAGATTCCCCACCCCTGAAAACCTTTATTGTCTTGTCTGCTCTATAGAGCGTTTCCTTGCACCAGACATGCATAAACTCAAAATAAAAATTTTCGTGCTGGGACCTCAAAATACAGTATTCAGTTATAGTTATGTCAGAAATGGATTCCCTGACCATGAAAACCCTTAGTGCCTACTCTATAGGGCATTTCTTTGATAGGCCTGAGATCGATTCAAAACACTTAAAAGTACATCTTTAACCACAGTGGACGGGTTAAGCTTCTACATAGCAGCAGAAAACTATCAAACGACCTAAAGTTCAAAAAATCGGGATTACGAAGTCAGGGTCAATTTTTCAGGGTTTTCATGTGTCTCAATCGACGTAAAACTAAATTTTACACCATATATGTGAATTTCAGCCGAATCGGTTGAGTTGGTCCAGAGTTATTTCAATCCCCCCCAGAAATCCGAAAATCGCCAAAAAATGGCCATTTTAGCATTTTCGGCCAACTTTGACGGTGTATATCTCTGGAACCGTTCCAGCTAGAAGCAAACTGAATACATTTTTGAAATTCCCGTGATCTTTAGATTCTGAATCACTTAAAAATCGCATTCAGCTCAACTATAGAAAAAGCCGATTTTTTCCCTTGCGCAAATTAGCGTTACAAGGGAACGCTGCGCAGATTGGGTTGCACCACAGTACAGAGCTCGACCTTGTCTACAACTTTGGTCATGAGGCCCAAAGCGCTCCGACGCGCCGATAAGAAGTCATTCGCAAAAAACGCCGAGTGCACTGAATTTTGAAATGGACTTTACAGCAGGTGAATTTGAAGAGTCTAAAAATGCTCTAAAATAAAATCAGCGCTGCAAACTAAACAATGTCAGATTTTGCATTTTAACTTGTTTCTGATACATCCTTGCATTGCGTAGATGCAAAATTCGATGCATTTTTTAAAAACGTAAAAAATGCGGCTCAAAAATTTAAAAAAGGAAGACCTTCAACAATTTTTTGCAACTCATATTTTGAGCTTATTGACGCAAGGCCTCGTAATGGCGCGTTTACTAACAGTTTGCGTTTGACTACATAAGATCGCGCAATGATTGCTCCCAAAGGACAGCGGAGAGTTAGTTGAAAACTCGAAGAGGAATATCCAGATCTGGGGATTGCAGTCCTTGTTGCATTAGGTAGCGTAGACATTGGCACGCAGTTGGCAAATTGCTACTTGTGTCCTTTGTCCTGTGTACACAGTAGAGAGTTAGCGAACGAAACAGGTACTAAAAAGGTTCCCAGGCAAGCGCTTATCGCAGGTGCAAAGTGCGCCGGTGAGTTGCCACCCAAGTGCGTCCAACCTAACAACGTGCGTATGAAGTGCGTGTGCACTACAGACTCTTTTATATAGTGGCGTGGTGGCCTCAAACATAAATAAATGTGCGGCTCGTGAATCGATCGGACATCGTCGGCTGTGGGCCGCTCTCTCTGACCTGCCACATTCACTGCTCCGGTCCGCCCTTCCTTTCCGAGACAGCTGAGCACGCAGACGTTGGGAATGCTAGCAGAATGCCTATCACTATTGGCTACGCCACTCCTCTCGGCTTTCAGTGGATTAAGCTCAAGGTAATCTGATCTTTCTCTTTACTTCTTGCTCTAGTTAGTTAGCTGTTGTAGACATTGTGACGTTTTATTCTTTTTTATTTAGTAAGTAGGCTGTGTAAGAATGTTGCATTTGGCAAAAAGGTTTTCTGTTATTCTTTCTTCCTTCGTTAGCAATTACGTATATGTTCTGCTGCTAACACAGTGTTGGCCAAAAGAAAAGACCGGCCGGCCTTATATTTCGAGTTTTCCGAATAACTTCAAATGGCCGCCATTCCGTCAATGAAAGATTTTTGGCGCAAAGATTTTTATCGATTACTCATATGCAACGTTTCTTTTGGCCAAATCCTGGACCTTCTAGCCTGCTGTAGCCCCTGAGTTTTGCTCTCCTGAAATGAACTGTCCCGAATTTGCAAATGTGAAATTTAAACATACGCGCGTATCTCACGCATCCTTAATCGGAGCTTCGCAAATTCTGCAGGTTAACCAACATTTATATGGTCTTTAATCCCTCAAAAGGCCAGCTTTCAAGCTGTTACATGCCTCAAATCAAATCGAAATCACCGTATTTACGTAAATAATTTCCTTACTTTAGAAAATAGTTATAGAATTGGCCTGCAAAAATTAATCGTTTATAAAAAACGGCTTAACAACTAATTGCTTATACCGGCAATCGCGATAGCTGTCCCAAAAAGTCGACACTAACAATGATTTGGCTTTGATTTGAGGTAGCTGTTAGTGTGCTGAGCGGTAGCCAAAGCCGTTGTGTTATTTCAGAACTGGGTCTACAACAAACTATTTCCCATTCCGCCGGTAGCGTTCGGTGTCTCTGTGAGTGGGTTGGCTGCTGTGACAGCTTATAAACAGCACTGGGTCATTGCTTCTCCTGCCGTCTTCATTCATCGTCATCTGTTTAGGTATAAGCTAAATCTCATACCATAGCGCACTGGACTGGGTCTTTAGCTGCAATACAAAAGGGTTAAGAGCATACATGGGCCACGGTGGGTAAGGGGGTTTATCCCCTCCCCTCGCCGGCCAATGCTACCCCTTCGGCCGGCCATACCCCCTCCCACGACCCCCCTCTCGGAGGGAGAAAATCTTCGCTTATTTAAGGCAAAATAAGAGTTTTTTGGACTTTTTGTCGGCGGACCCCCCCCCCCCCGAGATCTCCAGACCTCCTTCCGAATTTTCCGCCCATGTATGGTTAAGAGAACACATCGGAGGGGGTTGGGCGCTAAAAATCCCTCAAAATCGGAAAAAATCGCTATTTTTGGACTAAAGATCGTAAAAAAACGCTAATTTGGGCTGAAGTACAGTTAAAAAGTGCTGTTTTACAGACGATTTTGGCAATTTTTGTGTCTGAAATTGCTAAAAAAAATGCGCGCCGGAAAAATCGGAGGGGGGGGCGCAGACATGGGCAAAGGGGGGCTGAGGGGGGTTGGCCCCCCTCAGGCTCTGACCTACCCCCCATCATCCGGCCGCTACCCCCCATCAGGAATTTTTTGAAAGAATTTTGTATAGAAATTTATGATATATATCCCTGGATTAGGTGTAAATGAGCTCAGAATAGCTTATTTATTTTAATGAAAAATAAGCCAAAAACCCTTGATTTTAGCCAAAAATCGGACTTTTTGGCTTACCACCCCCTCAACCCCCCCTCAGGCGCTCCTACCCCCATCAGCCCCCCTCAGGAATTGAAAATTCTACCCGCCATCAGCCGAAATGCTAGCCCATGTCTGGGGGGCTGAAAAATCGTTGCTATAGGAGACGGTTTCAGAGAGAGTTCTAACAGATGGCTGCTGGCGTGTTCGAGTGTGTTGGGGAGTGGGCTGTGTTGTTACTCAGTGATTTGGCTGATTCGATGGTACTACCGCACCTGGATCTTCTCCTACCACGGCTGGATGTTCGAGGCCAGAGACAAAGTGTCGCTCAAAACCAAAGTCTGGATGGTGCGTTCCATTCTAACTACAATGGCCGCCGCTACACTAACAGTTTAGATATTCGTTCGTTTAATCAGCTTTGCCATTCCAAAGACCCACTCCTACGATTCGGGCTTGTTGCCCGCCAGACCTTTGCCTGCTCTGGAGGACACCGTTGACAAGGTAAAAGGCCCGCTCGTACTAAATCAATAGAACGCAGAACAAACTTCTGTTCCCTCTATCTTCCTCTGTTCGAAATACTGTAACCCCCAGTGGGGTAGGGATTAAGCTCACCTTTAGGAGGTTGTGCAGTCTCGCACTTATCGCCGTTTACTGTACCGACACCATATATGGTGATACTGGTACCTAGGCTAGAATCAGAATCACTTTTATTGTGAACGATATGGCAGTGGAACCAGTTAAGCCCGTAGGCTACGTTCACAGCATACACAAACATAAAGCAAAGAACCTAGTGGCACCATAATATGGTGTCGGTACCATAAACGGCGTTAAGTGTCTGACTGTTGTATTCAATTGACAGAACGTATCGTGCATAAACTCAGATTGCCTGTTCCTTTTGCAAGAGGTTAAGTAAGGTACAAAAAGAAATGTGTGTAGTGGTTGGAAAGCACGAAGGCAGTGGTGTCGGACAGCGAGTACAAGCAACATTCCTGGTTGGCTGCCCAGTTTCTCAAGAACGAAGGCAGAACGTTGCAACGACTCTTATGGTGGAAAAGCTGGGTCACCTGGAACTACGTGAGTGCTTTTCGATCGATCGAATATAATCAGTTCGCAAAAGATCTCTGACAGACAATCTTTAGTGCTGAACTTTAAAGAGTGTCACTCCATACCCCCTCTTCAGATTCTTTTGTGATTTGTGCCCAGCCCGGCTGGCGAGTTCATCTAAAATTCATTCAGTGAAACATTTGTGAATGGGTAGGTAAACTCTATACCCTTAAGTGGCCTGCTTATGTTATGATTATAGCTTGGGTTAAAGAATAAAGCTCGTTTTACGGTGCTCATAAAAAGGAAGCTAATCTAATTTGATTGCTATAATATCTCTCTGGGATAATCATAGACATTTTAGGTTGCGGATTGGTGGACGAAAGGTGCTTATTTGATGCAGCGGGAGCCTATTATCATAAACAGCAATGTCTCAAACGTTGTAAGCGTTTTGCCTTACTATTTTTACATTTTCTGATCAGTTCAGCTATGTAAATTTAGACAATGAAGGAAATAACAAGATTAGAACGGTACCGGTTAAACTGCAAATGGTAATGGTGTTCCTTCGATCGAGACATCAGATGATTAATAGCACTACTGCGATTGAATTTATCACCTGTGGCTAGAGTTGTAAAAAATTAATTTTGAATTAAGAAAATTTTTCATTTCGAAAATTTTTTTCAAACTTTTTCCATGCATTAAATTTTATCTTGCAGAAGATGCAAGGATGCATCAGAAGCAGCTTTAAATACAAAAGCTGATTCTTTGGTTCAAAGATAGTGTTACAACCTAAGAGTCGATATCCTACCTGCAGCATTTCTCACAGAATGGCTGCTACTCTTGAAAACTTATTTTTATTTAGGCTAAGAATAGGCATGAAATTGATAGAACTGCACTGCTAATGTATATCTGAGGCTAAATTCAGCGATTTCCTCTCAAAATATCCATACTTTGAATAAAATAAAAGTTTCGAAATGAGCCTTCGAGAAGCTTTTTAAAAAAGGTTTTTTGAAAAAATAGCCTAACCTGAGGTCTCGATCCAAGAAGTGCCTTCTACCGGAACCGTTTGCAGTTTAATCGGTGCCCTATTAGTAGAGATAAAAGAATATTAGGTCTCTACTATTAGGTCAATATTATTTGATCTCTACTATTTGGCACCGGTGTTAGTTGTCTGACAGTGAGAGTGTTTAGGATCTCTTCGAAGGAATCCCTGTACATCGAGCAGCCCGGGCGGCAAACATAATCTACTTCGATACAGTGCACATGCTTAGAATGGCTTATCAGGACTTCAAACCCGTAACCTTTGCAACTTTTATGCGCCTCACTAAGTTATGACTGAAAGTATTGAAGTTCAGTTGGTGCACACAGGCATCGCCCTCTGTGCCATCCACTACGACAAGACGTTCGGCACCTGTAGAATACCTGGCGAGCAAATAGATGAGCTGGTTCACTGGGACCTGCCCCGTCATCTGGCTGTCTACTGCCACGGCTGCTGGTACCGCGTGCCGCTCTGCGATGACAACGGACGTGTCTGGAAACCCGTCGAACTGCAGACGTTAGTCTCTTTACTACTAGCTACTCGTCCGCCTTTATTCTCCATCCAGAAGACCCTCCCTCCACCATCTATCTTTGAAAATCAGACTTCTCACTTTCTACTGCTAGTGCTACACAGCTCTACTGGAAATTTTATGCTCATGCGACGTCTCGTTGTGCTTTTCAAAGCCAATTTTTTATATTCCTTATACATGGGCCGGAAAAAATGGAAGGGGTAGGAGTACGGCTTTTCGGCGGGGGTTTGGAGAGTATAAAATCGCTTTTCCAAAATAAGGTCGCCAAAACTTGTGAGGAGGTATGGGCCGAGGGGTACTTTGGCCGAAATTTTCTGTTTTTCCAAAAAAAACCGTCGCCAAATTTCTCCCAAAAAAGGTCGCCAAAGTTTTCGGATGGGGGTCAGGAGGTAGCGCCTACCGGCGAGGGGTATGGCGTGTTCCGGTTTCCTCCTTGCCGGTTTTCTCCTTTTTAAAATCATAGCATAATTTCATGAGTTTTAATCTATATTATTGCAGTAAGCAAGCTTAGCGTCATTTTAGGGTTATTTTTATGCAGGTGAATGAAATATTTTATTGCATAAATTTATAAATGGAAAGGTGTAAGCCCGGAAAAGAGGAAACCGGAACAAACCAGGGGGTATGGCCGACCGAAGGAGTTTGGCAGGCGAGGTGGTAAACCTTGTGGCCCATCATGTATGTTTGATGTTGTTCGGGGAATTTTTACTTTGGTCAGAGAATTTTGCTTCGCTAAACCCGCACGAACCCTGATGTTCGTACCGATGCGGTAATACAGTCCAGTCAGTTACTTAAGTAAGGTAATTGTTGTCGTATTCAGTGTAGCCGAAGCATGGCACAAGTAGTTTCGTTCGGGCACTGCTGTGCAAGTCGCTAAAATTTTCTGTAAACCAGCAAGTTTTATCTGCATATGAGGCAAAATTTGCGCTTCTAATCGATTTTTAGCCAAAAAACGCTCACTTTTCGGCGAGTTTTGAGCGATCATTTGCGACAAACTTGCTTTGATTGACTTGCCCGAAATAAGTAAAGTAAAGTAATTATTACTGCAGGATGTTCCAAGAGATTCTGGACCGCGACCCGGACCCTCAGCCAGGCGAAGGCGACTTGGCAGCACTGACGCTGACCGACCGGACTACCTGGGCGATTAACCGGAAGAAATTTCTGTTGACTGCCGACAACCAGACCTCTCTGACCACCGTTGAGAGTGCTCTGGCCGTTCTATTCTTCACCGACTACACCGCTCCCGAATATGGACAGGTGGCTTTTCTTCTTCGCCCACCCTCAGTGCTCTCCAAGTCTCCCTTAGCTAACTTTAAGCACCAACAATCCTGTTCGTCTCTTTCTTACTGTGGCCTTCAGTTCGTGTTCTCTGTGTATGTCGTCTCTCCTAGTCACAGACGAACAACACAAAGTTGCTTAGAAAGTAGACGAACAAAAACGATTAGTGTTCGCCTAAAGGGCGTGATTTCGAAGGACCAACAGGAACAGGTTTTCCCAAGCCTAAGCGTTACTCCAATTCGAGTCGGGGAGGGATTGAGAGATTTCTCTCTGTGTATTCTGCAGTGTTTCTTTGAGAATGAAGGTGCAGAATTCGACGGCTACATGAAGACAATGCTGTGCAGTCGTGGCTACGACCGCTGGCCCGATAAAACCATCAACTACGTGTTCTTCAAGAACGGACGTGTACGTATTTCTTTCTGCCACGTCTTTTTATTCTTTCTTTTTGTTTCAGGTAGGCGCTTGCGTCGAGCACTCTTGGTACGTATCTTTTTTAAATAAACAAACGGCTAGTGTTGGTTTTAGGGGAGACGGATTTGAATTCGATCATCTGCGAGAGAACATTACCTACTTCGACGTCTTTAAGCAAGGGTCAGTTACTTGCTAATTGTAATCTACACTGCATTGTACAGCAGTAGACCAGACTCTAGTCTTCACGCTGCCAGACTGGGATTGTCAGACAAAATAATGTTACGTCTGAATTGTATTAGGAAAGTCCGAACCTGCCACCTTGTTGTTTTCAGTGTTTCGTTTTCCAATAGGCTTTTCGTCTTGCAACAACTTTGGTGTGCGTCAGTCAAATTTGGCTGATATTTTAGCACTAGTACCACACAACCTCAGACACAAAGATTGCCAAAATCATCTTCAAAGCAGCATTTTTTACCTGTATTTCTGCCTAAATTAGCGATTTTTGACGGTTTTTAGCCCAAAAATTGCGATTTTTGAGCGTTTTTTAGTGCCCAACCTCCCCTCCCAAGATTTTGGCTCAGACCCCCCCCGGCGCCAGACCCCAACCCCCTGCCCCTTCGGCGGATGACCTGTTACATGTATGGGGGGTACCGTATATGGTACCGCCATAGTGGCCGAACGTGGTACCATAAGGAAAGAGAGGTGAAAAAGCTAAGCATGTGCAAGAGCGCAGCTGGGAACCCAGCACCTTGGATTTCCGGTCCGGTCCAAGGCACTAACCACTATGCTACACTCGGATGCCATACAAACACCTTAACTAGACCCTTGACAAGCCAGACAAACAATGGGGAACGGACCGGGATATCTCTGGGGTGGAATCTAGTCTTTCAAGCCGGGGGACACCTATACGTGTGTGACTGGGAAGCAGTTTAGTTGGTTGTTTAGCTACACAGAAGACGGTCACACTAAAGGCAAGATGGAGAAAGTTCCGCCCAGTCCGGAGCGACTCAGCTGGAAGTTATCGGATGAAGTAAACAGGACGACCACATCAAAGACGTCTTTTATACAGATTGCATTTAGTGTCAGCGGGCTATCTATGAGAGCAAAAGATTTGCGCAGAGTAGAACGGATGACGTAGACGTGGCTTGTCTGATATTCCGGCACTACGGTAAAGGGCTGGTGAAGAAGCAGAAACTCTCGCCCGACGCCTACCTTCATATGGCTTTTCAGCTAGCTTACTTTAAGGTTTCTTTCTCTGTCCCAGTCTGATTGCTAGAGTGGAGGGAAGGTGTAACTTGTAGGACCAAGGAAAATTCGACTTCACCTATGAAGCTGCCTCCGGACGATTCTTCCGTAACGGCAGAACCAGTAATTGGAGAGTGGTGACCGACCAGTCCAAGAACTTTGTACTCGCCATGTGCAACAACCAAAATTCGGTGCGGCTCTATTGTACTGTATTGTGAACCATCCAACCGTCACCCTTTTATATCACTTTCTAAAGTTTAAGAGCCAGTTTTTCTAGGAATCGACTTTTGTTCCTTAACCTCCGGACAAATCTCAACTTTTTGTCTCCGATTTGGCTAAAATTTTATATTTTGGTTTAATTTGACCTAAGAAGACATTTTATCACCTTCCCGGCCATTTTTGAGAGGGTCACTTTTTCGACCCAACCTCAGCTTTCGGCTTATAACTCGGGAAGAAATCAACGTAGAAACTTCGGGATTGCATATTTACAATCAGAAGAGCGTTCTCTTTCAAACGATACCCTACTTGACCAGATTTTTGACAAAAAAAATTTTTCGAATCCTTTCCGGACCAGATTTGACCCCCCTACAACCCCCATTCCGATAATTTTATTTCATGAAAATGTAGCGCTATCTATTCGCTTTCGAACGCACAAAAAAAATCGAGGAAAAAAATGGGGGGCAAATTGAGTTTTTGGGCCTTGAAAGTTGAAAATCCGTGAAATTTTATATAAATTTGCCCCTCAGCATGCATATACTGCAAAGAGCAGAACATGGTCAATTGTGGACCGATGTCCAAGATTTCTGTCATACATATTACATAGTATCTCTTGCATACATTGCACAATTCTGGACTTGCTTAATGCTTTCTGACGCGAGTTAGCTTGCTTCTTGGTGTCATTTAAGAGTCAGTCTCTGATTTGGTCCAGTCATTTGTCCTTAGCCCAATGTCAAGTTGAAAATCGAACTTTTGTGTTGATAGCTGTGCTTTGGTGCACTAATAGACATCCATGAGTTATGTTAAATCTGCAAAGGGTTTATGAATTTGACGCTCCATTCCCAAGATATATGCCATCAAATATAGGGCTACTAACTGTGGGACCAAAACTTCCAACTGAGACTTTTTTCATACTACAAGAGTTGGGACTAAACAATTGGGGCTTTTAGATAACTTTTAGAGTAGATTAAAAAATTTTGGTCCAAAAATTTTTTTTTCGACCACATTCGGTGGGCCCTAGCTACTGTTGCATGCGTATACGCATTACGCATATCATTACGCAAAGTACGCATTGCATTTCAGAATGCGTATACGCATACGCATACGCATACGCATTTGAATTTCATTACGCAATATTAATACGCATTCTGCCAAAAGTTTGCATATTTTTGCGTAATGCGTATTGGGTCTCAAAAATAGCTGCCTTTTCGAATGTTTTGCAAAGAAATTAGTTCAAGTTGTTACCAAATGGTCATTCTTCAGGTTTTTTGTGTGAGGTGAGCTTACCAGAAATTTTCTGATATAATTTGAAGCTTTAACTAAGTTGTGCTTGCTAACATTTAAAAAAGAGATAAGTTTCAAGAGGAAAGGAAACGTGCGACAAATCCTTGCTTGAATTTAGAGTTTCTACGGTTTTGGGTGACATCAGTTGTGTTCTATGCTCAGGGTATCTGCTTGTGCTTCCACTGTGTGCTGATTTATTTTTAATGCTACTAGACTTCATCTGGAAATGAACATTCGACTAATTTTTTGTAGGAAAGCGCATATCTCTTACCTATACATGTAACAGCTCCGGGCCGACCCGGGGGAAGGGGGTAGGGGTGGGGGTTCCTTAGGTGGGGGGTCGAGGGGGGTTTCGCCCTGAGGTAGTCCCAAATTTCAAAAAGCTCCAAAACGCCTCGAAATGCGTTTTAGCACGTTTTTTTCGGTAAGGAAGCTAAAAATCACTATTTTCAGCTGCCAAATAGCGTTTAAGAGCTAAAAACAAGCGAAAATGACAAAAAGGGCTTGCAAAAACACCGATTTCTCTTCAATACAGTATCAGCAGTGGAAACGCCAAATTCGGTTTCCAAAGGCTTTTCAAGCGAATTTCAGGCGAAAAATTAGTTATTTCTTTGCCAGTTTGTTACCGGAGAGTGGTGCATGGGTACCCATCCAAATAATGTACCCGGGGTACATTAACAGGATCTCATTTTGTTGCGGACAATGCTAAGTGCTGTTTAGTGTACCCGGGTACCCAATGCAGCACTCTCCGGTAGTACTGGGAATCACTACTAGTACTTGTATTTTTGGGTCGGGGGTCCCTTAACCTGTCTGGGGGGCGGGGTGGGGTAAGGGGGTTTTGGCCTTGGTTTGGTTTAACCCCCAACCCCCGCCCCCTAGTGCATATGCTCTTGCCTGTTCAAAACATACATACTGTACATAATACTATATAGTGCAATTCTTTTAGGGCAGAAATTTAGCATCAAGCCTCAAGCGTGTCTAAAAAAACCTGGATTAAAAAATTAGATACCTAAACAGCATACTGTAGAGCTAAAAAGCTGCTCAGTGAAATTTCCCATTGTTCCTAAGATTACGCATTACGCATACGCAATACGCAAAATACGCATTAGTTTTTGCAATGCGTATACGCAAACTCATACGCATTTGTAATTGGAATGCGTATACGCATACGCATACGCATTTGAAAAATCCGGTATTAAACAACACTAGCCCTAGCTCGTCTGGAACCCCCTAGGCCGACTTTTTTATTTCATAAATTTGTAGCACTATCAATTTGCTACAGTTTGGTTCATGTAATAAAAACAGCCTAGACGTGTTGCAGACGAGCTAGGGCCGGCTAGTGGTCGAAAATTATTTGTTCAAAAATTATTTTGGACCAAAATTTCTAAATCTACTCTAAAACCAACCTGAAAGCTCCAATTTTGAGGTCCCAACTCTGATGAGTAAGCTTGAAATCCGACATTAATTCCGAGATTTGTATGCCGCAAAACTATAGAACTTTGCATGCTTTCGAGCATTTCGACACGAATTTCTCACAAACAACGGGCCATATCCATATATGGTTTACACCAGACTGTAGTAAATTGATAGTGCTACAAATTTATGAAATAAAAAAGTCGGCCTAGGGCTTCCAGACGAGCTAGGGCCCGCCAAATGTGGTCAAAAATTTTTTTGCTCAAAAATTGTTTTGGACCAAAATTTTTTAATCTACTCAAAAACTTATCTAAAAGCCCCAATTTTGTAGTCCCAACTCTTGTAGTATGAAAGAAGTCCGAGTTGGAAGTTTTGGTCCCATAGTTAGTGGCCCTATTTTTGATGACATATATCTTGGGAATGGAGCGTCAAATCCATAAATCCGTTGAAGTTTTAACATAACTCATGGATGTCTATTAGTGCACCAAAGCACAGCTCTCTGCACAAAAGTTCGATTTTCAACTTGACATAGGGCTAAGGGGCAAGACTGGACCGAATCAGAGACTGACTCTTAAATGACACCCAAGAAGCAAGCTAACTCGCGTCAGAAAGCATTAAGCAAGTCCAGAATTGTGCAATGTATGCAAGAGATACTATGTAATATGCATGACAGAAATCTTGGACATCGGTCCACAATTGACCATGTTCTGCTCTTTGCAGTGTATGCATGCTGAGAGGCAAATTTATATAAAATTTCACGGATTTTCAACTTTCAAGGCCCAAAAACTCAATTTGCCCCCCATTTTTTTCCTCGATTTTTTTTGTGTGTTCGAAAGCGAATAGATAGCGCTACATTTCCATGAAATAAAATTATCGGAATGGGGGTTGTAGGGGGGTCAAATCGGGTCCGGAAAGGATTCGAAAAAAAAATTTTGTCAGAAATCTGGTCAAGTAGGGTACCGTTTGAAAGAGAACGCTCTTCTGGTTGTAAATTTGCAATCCCCAAGTTTCTACGTTGATTCGTTCCCGAGTTATAAGCGGAAAGCTGAGGTTGGGTCGAAAAAGTGACCCTATCAAAAATGGCCAGGAAGGTGTTAAAATATCTTTTTAGGTCAAATTAAACCAAAATACAAAATTTTAGCCAAATCGGAGACAAAAAGTTGAGATTTGTCCGGGAAGAGTCGATACTTAGAAAAACCGGCTCTTAAATTACCGTCTTTCCCGGGAGGGGGGTTTTTCCGTCAGATGGGAGTCGAGGGGGTTTCGCCCAGACAGGGGTCCAAAATTTCATAAAGCTCCAAAACGCCTGGAAATGCGTTTATGGCACGTTTTGTCTTTCAGTAAGGAAGCTAAAATCGCTATTTTAACTGCCAAATAGCGTTGTAGAGCTAAAAACAAGCAAAAAAGCGATTAAAAACGGCTTCCAGAACACCGATTTCTCTTAACCATCAGCAGCGGAAACGCCATATTCGGCTTTTCAAGCGAATTTTGGGCAAAAAAATGTTATTTCTGGGTCAGTTTGTTAGTACTGAAAGGGCTACTACAGTAGTACTTGCATTTTTGTGTCGCGGTGTCCCCAAACTTTCGTGGGGGCGGGGGTTAGGGGGCCTTTCTTGCAAGGGGTGACCCCAAACCCCCTATTACAGGGTGTCTCAAAAAATGATCACATTTCTTTTTACTGCCATTTCCGCAAATGTTGACCAAATAGGCTGAAATTTGGACTATAGGTGCCAAAATTCGGGGAATTTTATGTGTTAAAGTTTGGTGCACTAGGCTTGACTCATTCCCAAGAAATTTCAAAAAAAGTGAAATTTGTTAAATCAATAGTGAAAGCCGGTCACCGAAAAAATGATCACATTTCTTTTCACTGCCATTTCCGTAAATTTTAACCAAATAGGCTGAAATTTGGACCATAGGTGGCACAATTCGGGGAATTTTATGTGTTGAAGTTTGGTGCACTAGGCTTGACTCATTCCCGAGAAATTTCATAAGTGAAATTTGGTAATTTCAATAGTGAAAGCCGGTCACCGAAAAAACGTTACATTACATTATCGCCTAAACTCTAACGATAGCGTTGGAGTTCATGCGTCAACTTTTTACACTCGAATTACCCTAAACTTCTGCGTTTACACTCCAAATTTCATCCAATTCCGACAAAAATTAGAAAAGATACAGGAAAAGGAAATGTTTCCATTTTTCGTGACCGGCTTTCACTATTGAAATTACCAAATTTCACTTTTTTTTAAAATTTCTCGGTAATGAGTCAAGCCTAGTGCACCAAACTTTAACACATAAAATTCCCCGAATTGTGCCACCTATGGTCCAAATTTCAGCCTATTTGGTCAAAATTTGCGGAAATGGCAGTAAAAAGAAATGTGATCATTTTTTGAGACACCCTGTAGATGTATGGACTGCAGCTTTTTGTTTCAATTCAAGATACAATTAGGTCATTTTCGTTCTTTGATAAATTGTATCGAGCAGTCACTTGATTCATGCCAACTGTCCAACGTATAAGTGAGAGGGCATGTATGGTGTGAGGTTCTAGAACGCTCACCGAGTTCTGCTGCTCCGAGAGGCGGCCGAGCAGCACACGCTGGGCAACCGTCGAGCTATGTGCGGTCAGGGAATAGACAGACACCTGTTCTGCTTGTACGTGGCCAGTCGGATGCTCAAGATAAAGTCTGAATTTCTCGAGATGGCCGTTCCCAACCAACGTTGGGTCATCTCTTGCAGTCAGGTAGCCACTCTTCCCACCGTACAGTCAGTCAGGGTTACTGTAGGTTAGGTTTGCAGGCTCCGACAGTGACCAATCTGATAGACGAGAACAAGTACCCTGAGTATTCGTGGTTGGGCGCGTCTTTTGGAGCTGTGGACAAACTGGGCTACGGACTGTGCTACCGCTTCGCAGGAGACCACTCGTTCTGTATTCACATCACCTCCTACAAGTCGGCCGAGATTACGGTACTTTTCTTTACTACTACTTTATTACGAGTCAGTCATCGGTTGGTGTTTCGGCTAAGGGGTAGAATTTTGGAATCCTGAGGGCCTGGGTGCTGAGCAAAAGAGTCCGATTGTTTGCTTGTTTTTTCGATAAAATAAGCTATCTTGAGCTTATTTACATAGGTTTTACCTTGCTTTTTTATTATATTTTCTATTCTGTATTCTACCTAACAATCCTGAGGGTCGGTCTAATGGATACATATAGCTGGATTTTCGGCTGGAGGTTTCAGGGACCTTTTTGGTGACCAGAAGTGGGTTTCAGCGACCTTTATTTGGGTAAAATTCTTTTCGGCTTTTGAAATTGTGAATATGGTTTATAAAATCAAGAGACCCTGTTTAGCACGTCTAAAACCCTAATTTGGGGTTGAAAACAGTCTTGGAACCCTATCTTGGTCGCCAGTCTGTACTTGGGCGCCCTGAATTTTTGTGCTTTTTAACCGAAAATAGTCCAGAAATCCCCAGAATCCGGCTGGGGGTTACCGAAAATCGTGCCTGGGGGCTAAAATCCTAACTACATGTATGATTGGGTACTGTGGTTAGTGCGGTTGGTTACAGAGTTCTGCGCGGTTCCGTCAGCACCTGAAAGAGAGTTTGTTCGAGATGCAGGCCATTTTCGACTAGCGCCAGCAACGATGCAACGTTTCAGTGTGGTTTTGCCGCCATTCCAAGCGTTTCCTGCGAGCTGTGATAATTTTACAACATTCGAACGTCGTTGTTTTCTGTTTGTCGTTGCTGTGATTGGTCTGTCTTTATTTTCTTGCAGAGTATTCTATTGTTGTCAAGCTTGTTTTCCTTTGTAGTAGTAATAGTAAGGTTACATGTTTCAAGTAAAGTACAATGTAAGTCAGTTTTTTATTCATGGTTTATAAACAGACAAACGAAAGCAATTAGAATGTGCATACAACCATCTTGAATTAAGCGCGGTGCGATACTTTACAGTTTTATACTTTCCTCGCTGGAGCTATCCGAGTCGTTCTGCGATATGAGGTTGAGGGCGAGTATTATGTGTGGTCCGAATCTCATTTGAATGTACAAAGGGCACTGGTCCAAGTGGATGGCAGTCTGGCCCTCAGGACACATCATGCAGACCCAGCCACTGCCCAACTCCTCGTTGCACTTGGTAGTTAGTTGCTTGCAAACGCTCTCAGGGTCTGAGCCACCTCCAACCACCTGTGCAGCCAATACTGCAACTTCACAGGTCAAGTCATAAGTCGCTCTAGCTTTGGTCACTTTTATTTCCTAAAAAGGTGATCGGTTAAGAACTATATTTTCTAATTATTTATTTTCTACTGCAAAAAAACACCGATGCGAATATATTCCCTACATTACTAATTAGCCCAAGAAACAGTCGAATCTTGCTAAGAGAGCCGAAAATTCGCAAAAGAAATTGTTCGCACGAACATGTTCGCATTGGTCTTTTTTCCTATCTGCTCTGTAGTACGTACGTTTGGTAGTCGTCGTTTTGTGACGTCATCATCGACGAGTTTGTACAGATAAATGACCAGCTGACCGAGACGGAACCCAACGGCACATCGGGCCTCAGTGAGTCTGGGGACACACTCGGTCAGACCAGCCGTACACTGCCAATTGTGCCCCAGACTGTCCGACAGTCCCTCCGCCACTTCGCTCAGACCCTCTGCACCCTGAACCACCGATTTGGCTTGACTGATCGCCCGGTCAACGCTTTCCTGATCCACATTCATCGTGTGCAACGTCTCCACTGACAGTCTGCAGTGATGATTGTCCAGGTCGGGGGTACGGTCACCGAGACTCCTGAAAGATTTCGTAGGAGATGTTCAGGTGATTTGGTGAAGATTTGCTGTAATGACGGCCAAAAGAAAAGTTTCCATCTTTCACTTACTATGTATATGGTATTCAAATTACCAAATTTAAAAAATTCCTGAAAATTTTTAGGGTTGGATCAAGCCAGGTGCACATATAATTTTATAAGTTTAATAGATTATGACCTATTTTTGAAATTTCAGCTTATTTGCTCAAAACAGAAGCAAAAAGAACAAAAGAAATTAAGAAAGGAAAGGAAGCCTCTTATTTGTAAACGAGCTCTAGCATTACTCTACATGGTGTTTGATCTTGACTATGCATCATGTCTGCGCAAATTGGCACACTTGAAGAACACAAACAGGCCAACAAACTGCAAGCACATGTAAATTGGACCGAGAATATTAAGAGTCAGTCTCTGGGCCAATCGAGTTTCAGTATTCAGACCCAAAAATGAAACTTTGGCGTGGAGGGCTCAAAGTTGGAGGACTAATACGTATGGATAGGTTATATAACCACCGCAAAGGATATCCCGATTCGACGCTCCACGCTCGAGATACGGCCTTCTGAAAATCGGTCCGCTTAACTATGGGACCAAAATTTCAAAATCGAATTTCTAGCGCACTAATCAGTATTGGGACTTAAAAATTGGGGGTTTAGGGTAACTTTTAGAGTACTTTCAGAATCAACGGTCGAATTACATTTTCAATGAAAAAAAATTTTTTCGACCCCCTTTGGAGCCCCCTAGCTCGTCTGGAACCCCCCCTACACCGTTTTTTTTATTTCAGAATATTGTAGCGCTATCAATTCCCTACAGTTTGGTATAAGCCACATTTTCTGACCCGTGGAAGAAAGTGGTGAAATATGGCTTCAAATTTGAAAAATCCTCAAATTTTTAGTTTTGGTTTTGGTTTTAGTAACTAAAAATTTGAGGATTTTTCAAATTTGAAGCCATATTTCACCACTTTCTTCCACGGTTCAGCCAATGTGGCTTGTACCAAACTGTAGGGAATTGATAGCGCTACAATATTCTGAAATAAAAAAAACGGTGTAGGGGGGTTCTAGTCGAGCTAGGGGGCTCCAAAGGGGGTCGAAAAAAATTTTTTTCATTGAAAATGGAATTCGACCGTTGACTCTGAAAGTACTCTAAACGTTACCCTAAACCCCCAATTTTTAAGTCCCAACACTGATTAGTGCGCTAGAAACTCCAGCAGGAAATTTTGGTGCAGTACCAAAACTAAAAATTTGAGGATTTTTCAACTTTGAAGCCATATTTCACCACTTTCTTCCACGGGTCAGCCAATGTGGCTTATACCAAACTATAGGGAATTGATAGCGCTACAATATTCTGAAATAAAAAAAACGGTGTAGGGGGGTTCCAGACGAGCTAGGGGGCTCAACAGAGGGTCGAAAAAAATTTTTTTCATTGAAAATGGAATTCGACCGTTGATTCTGAAAGTACTCTAAAAGTTACCCTAAACCCCCAATTTTTAAGTCCCAACACTGATTAGTGCGCTGGAAACTCCAGCAGGAAATTTTGGTGCAGTACAAAAACTAAAAATTTGTGGATTTTTCAACTTTGAAGCCGTATTTCACCACTTTCTTCCATGGGTCAGCCAATGTGGCTTATACCAAACTGTAGGGAATTGATAGCGCTACAATATTCTGAAATAAAAAAAACGGTGTAGGGGGGGTTCCAGACGAGCTAAGGGGCTCCAAAGGGGGGCGAAAAAAATTTTTTTCATTGAAAATGGAACTCGACCGTTGATTCTGAAAGTACGCTAAAAGTTACCCTATGCCCCCAATTTTTAAGTCCCAACACTGATTATTGCGCTAGAAATTCGATTTTGAAATTTTGGTCCCATAGTTAAGCGGACCGATTTTCAGAAGGCCGTATCTCGAGCGTGGAGCTTCGAATCGGGATATCCTTTGCGGTGGTTCTATAACCTATCCATACGTATTAGTCGTCCAACTTTGAGCCCTCCACGCCAAAGTTTCATTTTTGGGGTCTGAATATGGCAAAGGACCAAGACTCGATCGGTTCAGAGACTGACTCTTAATCAAATTTCTAAAACGTCAAGTACAGTACCTGATTTTGTAGTTGTGCCCGCACTTCCAGCAGTTCGGTTCTTTGGCAGTCTTGAACAGATAGACGGAGACGTGGCCGATGGAGACCCAAAATCTGGTGTCGGTCACCAGCGCCACACTGGAGTTTTCAGAATAGCGCAGACCGGGCGAGACGATGCACTGCCAGAATCCGCCGAAATGCACCATAAACGCGTCCCTCACCGTGTCTGCGATGCTCGAGTACTGCCGTGCTTTCTCGACCGTCTGATAGACAAGATCCGTAGCCACGGCCGTCTGGCTTTTGGGCAGTGTGCTCTCCAGAACCTTTAGATCTCCCGGTTTCAGTTGACAGCGCGCTCCGCTGTCGCAGCCGAGCCGACGACATTTCAGACACAAACGCGACATCAGGTCGTCGATTTGCTTCTGGAGGTCCTGTAATTTGCATTTTATACACACTGTACATACGTATAAATGCGCCAGGCCAGTTACATACGTTGACCGAATGGATTCCCTTCTTGAGTGATTCGGTCCTCCGACCCTTGACTATTTTCTGACTGGACACCATCTCAGTTAGCTTCTGCAGAGAAAAAGTTTGAACTTGGCTGCTGATCGGGCTGGGCGCGACTGGGCTAGCTGGCTGGCTTATATGCTAATAGTTCAAAGAGCAAAAGGTAGCTGATAAACGCCCCAGCAAAACATACCTTTGAACTCATAGGCACTGTTTAATTGCCCCAAAGAATGCACCTTGGCACTACTGGGCAAGATTGACTGAGGAAAAGCTTGTACACGCCCTGCTCAGATCGAGAAGACAAAGTTTGTATTGGAGTCCAGTGTGCGGCGAAAGTCTATGACGTCCACTGTCACTTATCTTGTGAGTTTCGGCCCACGCTGCGCCTGAACTACGCAGTAGCAAAGGAAATGACTAAGAAAGAATTAGTTTTATGCACATATGAACATTATTCTCACAATCACTAACAGACAATTCGACAAAATCTTATTAGCCTGAGCAACAGAATAAAATATTGCATGTACGTACGTACGTACTTATACTTAACTAGCAATATTCTGCTTCCAATCGTCTATGAGAGAATAAACAATTACAACTAAACAAGAATGCACCACTCTGTGCAAGGATACCTGTTTTTTCCGTTGGTTTTTCCAAAAAAACGTTTTTTCTCAAAAAATATATTTAAAAAAACTGAAGATAAAAATAACCATTTTTGGTAATTTTTCAGTCAAAAGAATGATCTTTTTGGCACGAAATAGGCCAAACTGTTTCCAAACAGTTATAAAAACAGCAGAAAACACTAAATTTGGAGTTATTTTACGAAAAAATCAGATTGGTGATAGAATTCTAAACCTCCTGAGTTGTGTTTCATGTCTGTTTTGCCATTTTTTATCTGCAAAACACGTAGTACATAAATATTTTTGGTCTGAAAAGACACAAAAAGTGTTTAAAAGCCTTAGGAAGCATAAGATTTGGCTAGGATAAGATACTCAGAGCGTGAGCCTGAGCTTTTCCGCAATTTTAAAAACGCAAAAACTAAAAAACGGTCCAAGTTTTAGTCCATTCCTGACTCTCTGGCATTAGGTAGCGCAGCGCGGCCATCCTTAAATAACGGATTTTTGAAATGTGTATACGTACACATTCTAACCACAAATGCGTATGAGTGTGCGCTTAACGCATTCCAAAAAACTATAATGCGTATTTTGCGTGCCTTAGTGCGTAATGTTTGAAACGTGCAGTTTGAAAGTAATATATTTACTGAACAGCCTCTTACACTACATGCATATCAACCCTTTGAAGTGAAGTTGTTTTGAGGTCTGAGGATATGTACATTTCTGGCCAACAAAAATAGCACAGCACGATATAAGTTGAAATGACTGTTGTACAATGTAAGTTTTATCGGAAAAGACGCTTATGCGCCTACAAAAGCTCTTTATACAAAAGCTAAAGCAAAACCAATCCAAAACAAAAGCCTACAAATTTATTTTGAACCTTGGCAGCAGACACAATCTAAAGCTTCAGCTTTTCTAAGAAATTTTCCGGCCCCTAGTTTTTACATAATACAGTCAGGCACTTAACGCCCTTCATGGTACGGTCATCCTAAGGTACCCCTACCCATGACCATGGATGCCGGTACCATATATGGTATGGTACGCCCACGTTCACGGCCTGTGGTCTGGTGGTACCATATATGGTACCGGCAGCATATACGGTAGTCCCTACCGTATGGCCATAGGTACCGGTACCATGTGATACCAGCACCTTATATGGTGATGGTAGCATAAACGGCGTTAAGCGGCTGACTGTAATACCTCGATTTCACTTCACGCACGCAAATTGGTTAATTTGAACTATTTGAATTATATATTTTTCCCTTCAAACATTTTTCACGTCAATTTTTCAATTCAATCGAAAAGATACAGTAGCATTTCTGCTATTATATAAACTAGAAATGGTTATAGCTGAAAACTAGCTAAGCAAAAAACTTTTTGATCGATTGTGCGAAGCGAATGCACCTGTACCTCGTGCGCTCAAAGTGGTTATTGTGAGTGAATTCTTGTATTCTTGGCTAGAGCAGCTACATGTACATAGTTCGTACTGTATGTATCAATACATATGTTTGTATATCAAGTTTGGCTTCTTCTTAGTTAGTCTTTGCGCACGCATGAACTGTGTTTTGCAAAAGTATTTCGGATTGCGTACAAATTGTGGGAGATCTCTCAATGGATGTCAGCTGTTTCTCATAGTCGATTGAGAAACAGTGAATGTATTAATTTTACTGCTAGTAAGTGCCCAACAGATAGGAGAACCTAATATAGAACAGCAAAGAAAAGAACACCAAAGTCTAATTGCATTGCATCGCCACGATGCAGTGCTCTCTGCTCTGCTGACTGTTGATCCACAGGCGCGCTGCATCAGCCACAAGCTATATCCTACATGCTTGGGTGGGTCCAAATTGCATGCCAAAAGAGCTCTTGTAGAGACAGGTACTGAAGTCGATTTCAAAATTCAATGAATTTTGTGCTTTTGCGAACAACTTCTTATCGGCGTGTCGGAGTGCTTTAGGCCTCGTGATCGAAGTTGTAGAAGGGCCTGAGTTCTGTCTGTATTCTGGTCTAACCTAATTTGCGCAACGTTCCCTTGTAATGCTAATTTGCGCAACAAAAAAAATCAGGTATTTCTGTGGCTGGAGGGTAGAATGTAATTTTTTCAGCGAATCCGAATCTAGAGACCTTGGGATTCCGAAAAAGTATTTATATTGACCGTTGTATGTACAGTGCTTCCAAAGTTATAGACCCCTAAAGTTGACAAAAAATGCGAAAAATGGCCATTTTGGCGATTTTCAGATTTCTATGGAATTGAAATAACTCGGGACCAACTAAACTGATTTGGGTTCGCTGAAACTCACAGATATGATGTAAAAATATTCTTTCACATCGGTTCTGTTATATAAGAAAATATTGACCTTGATACCGTAATCCCGGTTTTTCTGAATAGAGTAGGCACTAAAGGCACCAAAGGTTTTCGGCATCAGGGAATTCATTTCTGTAACAACCAACGTCACTGGATTCTGTATGTATAGCGTGGTCCGGAACGAAAGTACAATTTACAATTTTGATTACCTCTCTCCAGCGCTTCCTTGCAACAGGAACACCTAAATTGCAAATAAATTGTGTCGGCACCTCTAAATACAGTAATGCAGCGGTGATGGCTATGTTAGAAATTGATTCCTCGACCCTGAAACCTTTATTGACTTACTCTATCGAGCGTTTTCTTCCTCGATTAGAGGCAACGAATTTTTAAAAATTTCTAACTCCAAAACTATTCGGTTCTGTTCTGGTTCTGCTTAAGACCTAATAATCTTTAGAAGTGTATTCAGGCAGGCACCAGCAATTGGGCGTCTGATGCAGTAAGTGGTGGCAGCTACATATCTATGCCAGCTAGGCACGAAATTGAATGCCACCTGATGACAGCGGCTTGCCAAATCAATTTAGCCTTTACTGCTACATCTCTGCATGTCCTATTCCAACGGTGTATTGCGATGCTGCTAAATCTGGGTCTCCTGCTGTTACTGACAACTGCGACTTTGGCTTCCAAACTACCTAATCGGTGTCCGGAAGACCCGTGCTGCAAGAAATTCGACCCTACCAAGAAGCCGTGCACGAATTGCACCTTGTTCTGCTACGAGCAAAGCTCCTCTCTCACTATCAACAACAAAACTGTCAGCAACCGCAGCGGCCCGGGCATTCCTGAAGGTTTTCCCATCGCCTTCAACCAATCGAAGAGCGATCTTTTCCCCGGAAACATATTTTGCCTCTTTTGTCAGTTTTTTCAGCTGAGTGATTGTGCCAAATGCCAGAATAAGTTGTTTAATAGGCAATAGCGCGCTCTTACGATACAGACAGACTGAAGCATATGCACAAAAGAGAACAATAAATAAATAAATAAATACGTCCTGGTTTAATAAATATCTTGCGTCTGTTAGGAGTGTTTGATTAGACTGAGGAATTCGTCCCGCGACTTGGGATCTTGCCGGAAAACACCCAACATACAGCTGGTGGTTGTTTTGGCGTTCAATTTCTGTACGCCACGCATCACCATACACATGTGTCTAAAGTATAAAATGTGTACTTGTTTACGACATCAGAAAGATGAATGTACATACGTGGCCTCTACCACCACACCGACTCCAGAGGGCTGGACTGCTTGCGTCATAGCAACGGCAATTTGCTTGGTCAAGCGTTCCTGTACTGAAACAGACAGGCAATTGATAGATCCGGCCGATTTAGCAATTGTCCGCCTACACTCACCTTGCAGACGTCTGCTGAACATGTCAACTATGCGAGCCAGCTTGCTCAGCCCCAACACTTTCTTGTTTGGCAGATAGCCGATGTGAACCTGAATTTTCATACAGTACCTATTAACTGCCTTTTCCTAACTGATTGATTAAAAATACAACTGCTAGTCTAGTAGGGGCTCCAGTACTATAAACAAACTGCCTCAGAAATCAACAAATTTTGGCTTCAAATCCGCTTAACAAGCCTTTGGAAACCGAATTTGGCGGTTCCACTGCTGATATTTAAGAGAAATCGGTGGTTTTGTAAGACCTTTTTATCGTTTTTCCTGTGTTTTTAGCTTTTAAACGCTATTTGGCAATTTTTCGCCTTCATATTGAATACAACCAGCTAAAAACGCACTTCCAGGCGTTTTGGAACTCTTTAAAACTCTGGACCCCCTCCCTGAGCGAACCCCCTGAACCGACGGAACCCCCACCGCCTCCGCCAGGACCTGTCACACGTATGATTGATTAGATCAGTACCTTTCCAATAAACGGCACCAAATGATGTTCGCACAATGAGAACATCTCAATATCTCTCACTATGACCATTTCGTCATGGTCTTCGTCGAAAACTGCATCGTTGAGAACATCTAAAAACCAGCCAAGATTCAACTGTATCAGCCTGACCAAGACAAAGTAAAAATACCATCGAGATTCTGTTCGTATCCCTTGGTGAAGTAAAGCATAGCTTTAGCGGCTCGTTCCGGTGTCTTCAGCAGTCCCTGTCGTTCAGCGTCTTCGCCCACGTGACGCAAAATCGACAAATACGCGTCTTTCATGTGATCCAGCTGGTTTTCCGGACTGGCCGTTTGGTCTCGTCCCGGGGAACTATTCTGACACACCAACTAAACAAGCTTCGGTAGACTTTGAAGATGATTGAAGAACGCCTTAGTTTTGACTTTACGGCAAAAGTTTACAGTACAACTGGTTCTTAGACTGTAGCGTTCTTGGCAGAACATTAGACAGAAAACCCCGCTTCACCGGCTTAACTGCTATTTTTCGATATTTTTGGTTCAGTGAACTTTAGCAACTTCTCTTCAGGTCATAGGCATTCAATCTGCTACGTACTGCTAAAGAATTATTGCAAAAAATTTGAAATAAAGTATAAAAGAAAAGGAGAAAGTTTGGTGTCGCGAATCGCGATGCATCCCTGCCTATATAATACATACTACTCACTTTCATTATTGAGCACGTTTTCACTGCGAAAGGAAACAGCTCAAGCATTTCTGGTGACTTACCTCATCAGTAGACTGAACGTTTTTACTCATAATGTTGTAAAATTTTGGAATCAACTATCAGATAAAGTCTTCAAACAAATATATGGCCTAGCAAAAGAGCAAAACTTGTGTCAGAATTTGTTGTTTCGAGGCTACGTAATAAATCAAATACGGCTATTCATGGCCTTTCAATGTGCGGGCGGGGTGACCAGGAGGCAAATGAACCGACTTACGTACCTCAGATCTCCGAAGAGCGGTGGGCTCAAAATCGGAGAAGCTCCCTCCAAAGCCGCTACTCGGGCTGTAGCGCGACTGTTTAGCTGCCGGTACGTCCAGGAAATCCATTTGTCTGTCCTGACTCGAACTTGATTGTGAACCGGTCTCAGCTCCTGAAGCATTAAATACATTTGAACAAAGTTTACACGTAGTGAACCCGTTTTACTTGAAGGACGTTCCGAATTTATCTCCTAATCACAGATCGGCGAAAAAACTCCAACCACTCCTACTCAACGAATCAAAAACTCACCCCAAAAAGGCAACGACCGTTTACTCATTAGGAAAGCGAAAGTGACACCTATTAAAAACGGAAGTACGTAGTGACCTGGTAGTAAAATTCTAGCGCGCAGCGAACTTTATAGCCGCTTCAGTGTTTACATTTTACGCGTGGAGGTCCTTATCAATTGATAAACACAGGTGGCGTCGGATTTAGATGATCATGCGACATTTTCTGCACGTACTGACCGCCAGAAAGAATGCAAAGAAGTCTAGAAATGCGGCGGCAAAACGAAAGCCAGAGCTGGGAGGCATCACGCAAACCGAGCCGCAACAATAATCTAGCTATCGGACGAGCGTGTCGAAGCGGCTAATGGAGCCAGCTCGGACGCAGGTAAATGACGCAAGGTCCACTTATCTTGGTTGCGGTATCCAATTAAAAGCGGCGGCCGGACGCACAGATTACGCCGGTTTTAGATCAATTGGTCTCCTATTAGAGAGCGGCGCAGACTATACTTCAGTCTCCTGTTACGATCGGTCCCACGCACCTACGTACATAGGACGGACACTGTCTCTGCCCGCAAAGTCGACCGATTTTTATGACCATTCCGGTCGGCGATTTGTTAGACGCCTCGGCCGTAAATTCCTTAACTGTCACTGTTTTTTTTGTTAATTTCTTGCTTTTCAGGTTCTGTCACGCACTCTGTCTACGTGAATTGTTGGTGCATTAGATGCAAAACACTAAATAAGACGCAATCACCCATGTTTATGATGTAGACGTACGTGCAGAAGTATCACGAGTTAAGGGCACCTACTTGTACTGTGTGTTTGGAAAAACCAGTTTGGATAGAAAGAAACGAATTCTTGTTCTGAGCGATGTCTGCCCGCCTCTATTTTACGTGCAATTCCTGAAGACAGATATACCGTACGTACATACATGCATTTTTGACACTTTTCTGTTGAATCAACAGCTAACTAATTTTGTCGCTAAAGTGAAAATGCAACTCTTACTGAACAATTTTGCAAAATTCCGATTAGTGTACGTACCTGTGTACTCTATTTGAATTTCCAATATCTTGGCCAAAATGCTAAATGTAAATTTAGTGTAGGGTATATACTGTGGTAGTGCTGAATAAAGTTGGATCCGTCACTTCGGACGATACGATACTACATATGATTGTTTGCTCAGCTTGAGAAACCTAATAATTTACTGGCACAGTGGGCAGATGAAAATATAAGTTTGTAGGCAGTCGTCGACGGAAGTTGCCAAGCCAACCGATTTTCATCACCTTCAATTACATGTGGCCTTTTGGCCTAATCAATTTTAATCACTGGCAAACCGCCGTCACCTCAGCATGCTTGTTCGGACTGCAGCTCTGATCTTCTCTAAAATCTGGTTTCTCACAACTTTGCCCTTCTACTCTCTGATTCTACTTTGTCTCTTCTACCTGCTACACTTCTACGCCGACTTTGACCTGCCTTTCTACAAGTTGTTGGCTTCGCTGGGCTGTATGGACGTCATAAACCTGACCGCCGGTCTATTCGGACTTGAAATGGTCCGCTGGAACTGGTGGCCGGCCCGAGTGCTCTATGCAGCCCACAGAGCAGAGGACAGTCTCCGCATTATTCTCACCTTCATGATGTTCAGTTCGGCAGGACAACACCTAGGAGTTCTGATCATCGCTTTCGAACGCTTCAGCCAACTCTTTCTCGCTAATCTTCATCAAAAGGTTTTCGGAGCCCAGCTAAATTTTTAGCATGGCTTAGATCGGTTTTGCAGCTCTTTTACAACTGGCGAATCCGAGCGTTGCTGCTCTTTCATTGGTCGATGTCAGTTTGCGTCGGAGCGCCGTATCTGTGGCGAGCGCCGTTCCTTCATGTCAATCTGACCGACGACCAATCATCGTTGAGCGTCGCCGGTGACCCAGGACCAGCCTACCGACTGCTCAGCTGCATACTGATTGCCGCCGCTCTAGTGGTCGTTTTCTGCTACACAGCCATCTTTGGAAAAGCTCTTCTGCTCTCTAAACAGGTTTGTTCGAGTCGAAAGACGCTTTTGCCTATGATCGAAACGTACAGGACCGGTCAAAAACTACAACTCAGCAGATTTTTTGCTGTAGAGTAGCAGTCGTTCGTAAATCTCAACCGATTTGAGTTAATCATTTTTTGAATGAATCTTTAATATGTTCTTGAAATATTATTGAAATTTTCATTATACTCTGCTCAGTTCCTGAGCTATTCATGTATTTGCCCTCAAAGTCAAAACAGTGATATTCACAGTTAACAAGAGCGATTTTCTGTTGCACTTCATAATCACCCTTGGACCAGACCAGCAAAAGCTCCGGTAGGGTACAAGTGACGAGTGGATAATTGTCCCCTGGAAGGGAACTGACTCAGATGGGGACATCTTTTTTGGGACGACCCGTATTTTACGTATATACTAAGTTAATCAATGAAAAAATCTGCTTAGACTCTACAAACTAAAACTTAAAATTTATTAATATTAATTACCGTTTATACGCGTTTTTGAAGGATAACTGATGAAAATTTTCGTCCTGTAGGTTTCCCTAGGGGACAATTTGTCCCCTTAAATTTCTGAAGGTTGTCCCCAAAAATGAAAAATAAGGACTTGTCCCCGGTCTGTACCAATGGGATAATATAGATTCCAACTGCTGAGGGCTAATATTTGGAAAGCAACCTAGCGTGTCTGTTTCCAGTAAGAAAGCCTCGCTCCGCTATCTCCCAGCAGTAAGAATCTGCTTTAATATGAAGTGAAACGGAATCCCTCTTGTTCACTGCCAAAATCACTGTTTTGACTATGAGGACAAATATCTCAGGAACTAAGCAGAGTGTCTTAATGAAACTTTCAACAATCTTTCATGAATCTATTTATCTTTCATTCAGAAAAAGACCCTGCGTTTTGAAGGAAAATTTTGCAAAATTTTCTGGCTACGCAGCCAAAACTCCAGACAACATCAAAATTTTACTCCCCTTTATGCAAAATGCTGGATACGCCACTGGCTACAGCAATAAGTCTGCTGGGTTGTTTTTTGTACGTAGATAGAGATACAGTACGTAGTTGCAGGGCAACCAAAGCAACGCCCAGCGGGTAGCCCTCCGCACAGCTCTGATTGGGTTCTGTGTCAGCGTGAGTCTGGTGTGTTTTGCCTCGCACGACCTCTTGCCAGTCTCAGTGCTGCACCTGCTCCAGCAGTACCACTTTGGTCTGCTGACCAAAATACTCGGAGATCTCTACACCGGCCTCAACCCCTACTGTTTGATGGTGATGATGCCACGGTTTCGCGAAAAGTTCGTGCACATCTTCTGCTGCTACGACTGCAGTGTAGAGGTGGAACAGATCAACCTGGCAGTGCAGACCACCCCCTCTTGTTCTGTGGAACCAGTGCGACCGGTGCTCGTGCCTAAGCCCCCCGTTGTCCGCTACCAACCACTCGAGCTCTCTAGTCGGCCTGTGGTCGTTCCCAGACTGCATGCTAGTCAGGGTATCGATGTGAACGAGATTTCTGATTGTGAGGCTTGATCAGTGGTCGATTTAGCGCTTACGTTATGCCTTCACACGCATTTGAATACATGTACACGTACATTGTACCAGGGGGTTTGGGGGTTACCTCCTTAGCTAGAAAGGCCAAACCCCCCTCACCCCGACCCAAAAATGCAAGTAGCAGCTCCAGTACTACAAACTAGCTCAGAAAAAACAATTTTTTAGCTTAAAAGTCGATTAAAAAGCCTTTAGAAACCGAATTTGGCGTTTCCGCTGCTGATATTTAAGAGGAATCGGTGTTTTTGGAAGCTCTTTTTATCGTTTCTTGCTTGTTTTAGCTTTAAAACGCTATTTGACAGCTTAAAATAGCGATTTTTAGCCTCCTTGCTGAAAAAAATTTACGCATTTCCTGGCGTTTTGGAGCTTTTTGAAATTTTGAACACCCCTCTGGGCGAAACCCGCCTCTACTCCCACCTGATGGAGACCCCCTTTTGCATTTTTGTCAAATAGGCCAGAATTTTTCCAGATCAGCTGGTCACGTCTTTCGCTCGCATAGGTGCTTAGCCCCGCCTATTCATTCTATTCAACCCAATGACTGCTAATTAACTGACAATGGTAACTAAAGAGGTCAGAGCCGCAGGGTGAGCGTCCTACGCGCTATCTACTGCACTGCAATGCAATTGGCTGTGCAAAACGCAGCGCTCCTGCCGATAACGAATGTTGTGACCCAGCCGCCGTGTTCTTTTGCGCTCTCAGTCAAGGCCAGTTGCGTAAATTGCTCCGAATGTAAAAATAACCGGCAGTCTAAGTAATACTGGAATCTGGGTCGCCTGTTTTTATTGTGTCAAATGCGATCATGTCCCAGTATGTAGCCAGCAAAAAATCACGCACCAGCCAGCAAAATGGTGGAATGGAATGGGCTTCTGCTGATACGGATGAAAGCCAACCGTGCAGTTATATCAAAGAAGCCCGAAAACGTGCTTATCCCGTTCATCCAAGGTCTACCACGTTTGGAAGAGGTGGTTATAGACAAACACCTTCAACGACTAATCCCTTGCATCGAGTGACTAATTACCAAATTAGAGGAGGTTATTCTGGATTCAGAGGACGCGGTCGAGCTGGATTTGCTTATCACCATGACAGATCTATGCCAAACGTCAGAGTGAATTTGCCACCAGTGTATGCAATTTCTGCTTAATGATAGGTGTCTTTATCATTTGGAAAGTTTGCAGCACTCCTGACCAAATAATTACCTTGGATGCAGTGTTGCATAATATGGATCACGTCCCTGATGACAACCCACACAAAGCTATAGTGCGCGATAAATTGAGGAAAAAGTACGTCTGATCTCGTGCATGTATACATATTTGTTCTTGCTTGTTTTTATTCTGGCAAGTGTGTGGTGTACAATGACTAAGTATACCTAGATTGGTTGAACGTTATACTTTTTTTGCGAACAGAATTTTAATGCAGAAATGGGTTAGTTGGGCACATAGGTTGGATGAAAGTTAGTTTAAATGACACAAGCCGCAAATGTAATGCAAAAGTGCTAGTCGCCTAAAGACATGTTTCATTTTACCTTCCAACATTTTACCTTTACATCCTACCTTTTCCTTTTTTCTTAAATTATGCATGTTGCTTCGTTTTTTTGAACCCATTTTTCTGGGGTCTTGGAAAATGGATTCATGCTGCAGCAACGTGAGGGGGACCGAACACCGTACGATTTCAGGTTATGCAGGGCTACTATGCACAAACTTAACACACAACTTCATACGCAAACTGCAAACAGAACAGGTGTTATTAACAGAAAACTGAAAATTACGTGGGGTGCGTCCAAACTTTTGGCCGCCACTTTACGTACGCTTGCGATAAACTATGCTTTCGATCAGTTATTCAAAGCATACATGCATGTAACTGGGGGTCTGCCCCCCACTCGACTTAGGCCAGACCCTCCGGATGGGGACCCCCTCCGATTTTTCTGGCAAGTAATTTTTGAGCAAATTTTTGCGATTTTTACAATTTCAGACACAAAAATTGCCAAAATCGCCTGTAAAACAGTACATTTTAGCTGTATTTCAGCCCAAATTAGCGATTTTGACGATTTTTTAGCGAAATATTGCAATTTTTTTAATTTTCGAGCGTTTTTTAGTACCCAACCCCCTCCCAAAATTCGGGATCAGATCCACGGCCGGCGCCAGAGCCCCCTACCCCTTTGGCGGATGACCTGTTAGATGTATGATTGAAAGGTGTAGGAAGACCAAACTAACTGTACTGTGATTAATTTATAGGTTGTTTTACACAATGCGAGCTGAGGCGTCGAAGACTAGAAACGGGGAGTGTCTGTTCTGCAACGAACGCTTCCAACAAACAGATCTACTAGAAATCCACGAGCTCAGTCACCACACCTTGATTGCCCAAGCGTTCAGGAAAGCCAAGAACGAGCAATGGTTTCGTGACATTCCGGACAGAACAGAAAGCCCTACCGACTGTTCCTGATACACCCCGATAGCTCTAAGTCAACTGCCTAAGATCTGATGCATAAAATTTGTCAAATTAACCGGCTCGTTTATAGTTTGGTTCCGCGTTGATGCATAAAATGTACGCAAAGTAGTTGAATTGGATCGGTTGATTGACGTAAACCGCTCTGTCTGTACTTTATTCTGGCTTATAAGTCGTGGTTTCTCTAATGGGCGTCTATTCAAAAGGGGCTAATCGAGACGAAGTGTACAGTGCACATTCTGATAGGGTAAGCTACATTTTTGGTTGGTTACCCACCCCACCCACCTCACATCACAAGTTCCTAAGAAAAATTACTGACGTATTTTTAACAACGTCTTTTGTTTGAGAACCCTGCTTCAATTCAAGTTTATATTGCCATTTTTCTCATTCGTCAGCAACCATCAGAGTAAAAAGCGAAGATCAATCTGTTCGGTGTTAGGCGAACAAGCAAAAGTGTCCGGCAAATATGTACGTACAGTATGTGTTGTAAGAAGTACTGTAAGTAAGCTGTTACTTTGTTACAAGTAGGGATGCAAATGGTATAAAAAATACCAAATACCAGATGGTATTTTCTATACCAAATAATTATACCAAATAATTCCAAATAGTTGATAAACAGGGCGCTAGCTGTTTGAAATGAGCGCAAAGTCATACTTTTTGTTTTTTTCAGCAAAAATATATAAGTTTTGCCTCAGTGGAAGAGTTTTTGTTGCATCTAAAAGAAATCTAGTCATGCCGAGAAAGAAAACGAGCAGAATTTGATGGTTTTTCACTTACTCGGGAAATGGGCAAGCACGTTGTGACGTTTGCGGTCTAGGCTCGTTCTCGATAAAGGGGCCGTCCATAAACGACGTAGTACCAAAATCGCGATTTTTCGGACCCCCCCTTCCCCCAAAATCGCCTTGCGTCGTTTCATGGGGGCCCCCTCCCACTTTTTGAGAATTTACTACTGTATGAATGGTTGTTTGTCTAAACTGGTCAGAATTCTTTATTGTTTTGTTGCTCAGAAACGGTAAAGAAACGCCTTGTTCTGCGTATCTGCATTGTTAAACTTTTAGTAAATTAGAAATAAAGAGAAAACTCTGAACAGAAGAGCTCTGACATGGTATACAGTCGCAAAATACGCAGAATTTATCGCTTAAAAGCTAACTGTTTAGTTATTTAAACTATTTGGTATTATTTGGTATAAAAAATACCAAATACCTAGAAAATACCAAATAATACCGAATAATACCAAATAATACCGGATACCATTTGCATCCCTAGTTACAAGTACGTGTTTAGTATAGTAGCACCTGTAACCAGCTTACTTCATTCAAAGCGAAGCACAGGTACCAGCAAGGAGACAGAAGGACTACCAATAACAAATTCTACAAACAAAATATCTCACTAAGTCAGACTGATGTAAAAAGTAAACGTAAAACAGTAAGTTCGAAATCTGTCTCCTGGCTGAAATTCTTTTTTTACTGCATGTTACAGTTGGTAGGTATACCTGAACCTGAACCTGAAACCTGGGTATTAACCTGAAAATTGTGAACCTGAACCTGAACCTGAACCTACTTGAAAATATAAAAGTACTTACCTGACACCTACTAGATCGGTACCTACTTTTCAGGTTATTCATGTCTTAAACTTCCCGGTACAAGTAGCACAGACTGTCAACATTTGAAATTGGTTAGATCAGATATTGCTTGGCGCTCTACAGTTTTGTTCTTAAAAATGGGTGCGTGAAGCGACTAATGCACATTATCTGCACCTACGTGTACTGTAACTTAAAAATGAAGGCGATTATGGGGAAAAGCCCCATCCGGAAATTGCCTTTATGAAAGCTTGTCTTCCTCTATGCCTAAGCCTAAGCTTTAGTTTGTTTGTTGAACGTAAGCTTAAACCTCAGCTAGTAGAACTTATCTCTAAGCCTGAGCCTGAACTTAATGCCGGAACTTAGAGTTTGAAATGAACGTTCGTAGAGTGCGTGGGGGTTTCCTACTACAATGGCGATCGGTCCATCATACCGCAATAATTGTCTTGCGTTTTTCTCGTTTTTGTCGAATTGTTGGTTTGTAAATTTCGATTGCTTTGAACATGGATCGTTTTCTTAAGAAAAGGAACAGCAGCGCTATTGATTTAGCTTATAGCCGAAAATTTGTGTCTTTGTTTGAAAGTACCTGAACCTGAACCTGACACCTGGGTACTTTTGAAAAATGTACCTGAACCTGAACCTGAACCTAAAATTGGATTTTAGAGATACCTGAACCTGGACTTACCTGAAATTTGGTGGTACCTACCAACTGTACTGCATGTTATATATCTAGTCAGTGGCACCATGCATTGAAAAGTAATACGTGGTGTCTGTGTCTTGTCGCGTTCTTTCCATGTACACTGCGTGGAATGGAATATATTTGACAAACAAATAAAAGGGTGATTTCGAAATACAAACAAGTATGAAATAGGAAAAATTGTTGGACGGTAAATTTTCCCGTTTAGTGTTTGAAAACAAAACAAAACAAACCAACGTAATCTCACTAGTGACTTGATTACGGTGAGCTTTGATTGATCCTTTTATAGCAAGGCTGAAACTTGACTAATTTTACAAAAAACGGTTGTGATTGTGAAGAGTGCTGCGATAGATAAAGTTATAAATGCTATAATTGCGCACGACCGTACACATTACATGTAAACAGGTTATCAACTAAGAGAGAGTGCAGAAGTTTAGGGTGGCTGCTCTGCTAACAAGCTAAAATTCAGGGATTTCGGGTACTGTTTCAAAGCATCACAAAACGTACCCAAAATTGGTTGGAACGCACTCGAGCGTACTGTATTTTTGTTACCTTTTGCCAAATTTTTCAAATTTCTTGTAACAGTTGAGTACAAACGTTTACGTCTTCACCTTCAGTCTGACAGCGTAATATTTTCTTTGTATATTTTGTTATTGGTATGGTATGGCTCTGGCTGGTGGTACCTGAGTTGTGTTTTACTGGGGAGGGTTGTTTGTAGACAGGGCTAGCATTGAAGGGCTATGAAAAGAGCGAGGGGTGTCCTGAGCTGTCCGAAAGGACAGTGGAACTCATAAACAAACAAACAAACCTCTTTATACTACTGACCTGACCTCAGAAATTGCAAAAAAATGGCCCGAACGGAATTCCCGTCCCAGCGTTTTTGGCCCTGTGTTTTTTGGTGCGTATACATGTGTGACAATTGTGACCTATAAGCAGAAAGAAACAGAAACAGCATAGGAATTGCAAATGCAAACAGCAATAATGTTAAGCGGCATACGTCAAGAGGCTGATTACAAAATCGATCATCTGCAGCTGTGGCCGGCATTTGACTCCAATTTTCGTGTCCGGTCCCAACCCCGGCAGCTGTTCCCTTCCTCCACCTCGGTGCTAACATTTGTTCTAGAGTCAAATTTCGCCGCCATACAAACCGCTAAAGTGATATATTTGGCGCTTAATTTCTACTCGATATGTTCTTTGCTATTGCCTTCGTTCTATTGACATGTCTAGCATTAGGCCTCTATTATCTTTACATACCTCTGCCAAAAGAAATCGCCAATCGGTCCCAGACTACTCTTGTCGAACTGTTTCTGCGATTCTTCCACAAATATCCTGTACGTACTGTATGTACCGTACATGTAAACAGGTCAAGTCAGAGGTTGAGGGCCGGGGCAGAGGAGCTGTCAGCCTGATTCCGCTTTAGCCTTGGCCTTGGAGTGGAGTACTAAAATGAGATTTATGGTTAAAAATAGGTCAGAAATGCAGATCATGGGCACTGAAATTTAGCAATAGCTGTTTACACTCAACTTAATTGATTAATTTCAATAAATAAAAAATTAGGCAAAAATTGTTTCACAGAAGGCGCAGTGAAGAAATAATTTCTCGAAGCGGAGGGGGATTCTGGGGCTGTATAGTGGTGTCTGGCCCAGTCGTGGGGGAAAACCCTTCAGACCTCAGACCCCCTGTACATTGTACGGTATGTACCACCGTCTGTCTGTCTGTCTGTCTGTCTGTCTGTCTGTCTGTCTGTCTGTCTGTCTGTCTGTCTGTCTGTCTGTCTGTCTGTCTGTCTGTCTGTCTGTCTGTCTGTCTGTCTGTCTGTCTGTCTGTCTGTCTGTCTGTCTGTCTGTCTGTCTGTCTGTCTGTCTGTCTGTCTGTCTGTCTGTCTGTCTGTCTGTCTGTCTGTCTGTCTGTCTGTCTGTCTGTCTGTCTGTCTGTCTGTCTGTCTGTCTGTCTGTCTGTCTGTCTGTCTGTCTGTCTGTCTGTCTGTCTGTCTGTCTGTCTGTCTGTCTGTTCACTGGTCACTTTGCCTGTCTGTTGAACTGTCCGTACGTCTATGTGTCTGTCCGCCCATCCACTTGTCCGCCTGTCTGTCACGACAGCCTTTTCAGGGAAATTTGCTGACATCGGTACTAGGCTCCGAATGGCATCTTTGGTGGAGCAGAAAATTTTGTCGCCTAACAGCATTGAAAGCAGCACCAAAAGATCCATCGATCATCGTAAACAGCGAATCGTTTGATGAAGTGCCGGTGCTGGTTTACGAACCAGCGAGCGGCACAAAATCGGCCTTTATTTTCCTGCACGGCGGGGGAATGGTTTTATACGAGCGTGGTAATGCGCACCATTTGAATGAATCTTTTACAGACCTGCTTTTTGCTAGGTCATTATGAGGCGGCTATGGTCAATCTTGCTAAAAAGACCGGACGTCTGGTTGTGTCTGTTCAGTAAGCAAAGCAGATGGGGACGTACGTATAAAAAATACGCAATATTTAGGTACCGTTTGGCACCGGAACATCCATTCCCCTGCGCAGTTGAGGACTGTGAAAAAGCGACAGTACACTTCCTGAAAAATTGTCAACCTTTGTATTCGGTCAACCCAACCGATGTTGTCATTGGCGGCGACAGCGCCGGTGGAAACCTGGCGGCCGTTGTTGCAAACCGTCTTAGTGCTAATGAAAGTTTTCCTGTCTTGAAGGTATCCGGCTATGGCATAATCTCTAGGTAGCAACAAAATCTACTGCAGGGACAAATTCTGATTTACCCGTGGACCCAATTTCTGGATTTTCAAAGTCCGGCCTACCAACGATATCACAAGCAGATGAAAGGCACGGGACTACTGTCGCCCGATCTGACCGGTCGCTGGTTCTTGAACTACGCCGGATGCAGCGCACCAACCAAACGACACATCAATGACGTCATCAGCAACAATCACGTGACCAGCGAGGCCAGTCAGAGCGAGCGACAGAGTTTTCTGAACGTCAGCCACGCCCTACTGCCGGAAAAGTGCAAAACTGGCAAATTTTATGAGGGAGTCAAGCAGGGAACCAAAGAGAATCAAGAGGTTTTTGTTAATTTAAGGTAAAGTTAAATTAAATCGATATATTGATTTAGCTCTACGACACACTGAAACCTTTGCTTCTGAACCCAGATTTTTCGCCTTTGATGCATCCTGATTTGACAGGCATGCCAACTGCTCTAGTAATCACCTGCGGCTTTGACATCCTTCGAGATGATGGTAAGGTGAAATCGGTTGAGGGAAAATAGTATACGGAATGGCAGCCCTAAACGATTTTTCAATCCCCTCCGATTTTTTTTGGTTTGTTTGTTTGGGCTAATTTTGGCCAAGATTTTTCAGTTTTCGAGCCTAAAATTACTCGCACACCAGCTATTTTTACAAGCAGTATGTATTTGATCCCAAATTAGCATTTTAGTCCGAAATTCTGATTTTAGAACTGCAACCCCTCCCTGAAATTTTGGACCTGACCAGACCATCTGGTAGAAACCTGCACGGGCCGCCTTTTTGGCCTAAAAACCCAATTTTGGCCTAAAAACCCAATTTTTTCTGCCCGGGCCCGGCCAGGCCCTTATGAAAACCCAACCTTTGTGGCTCGACCCGGCTGAAATTCTCTAAAAATCCTCTGCCGGACGATCAGGCCGGCCCGTGCAAGTGTGCCTCCGGTGGCAGTGAGTATTTTGAAAATTTGGATTTTTAAAGGAATTTTACTATTCTGCTAGTGAAAGGGTTGCAGGAGTGTGGTACGTGGAAAAGCTGCGTTCGTTCGGAGTGCGTGCCGACTGGATGCACTTTCCAAAGTCCGTGCACGGGGTATTTTTGTTTCCGGGCAAACAGGCAGACGAAATGATGCTCAAAATAACTCAATTCATTGACAGCCTTTAGATTGATGTTGATTGTTTAGGCCTGCATTTTTATTAATCGGTATGATTTATTCTTGTGCATAAGTAGTAACGTTTGTGTAGGACGATTGAACGCGTTTTAGTAGCTATTTATGTCAGTTTCGTGCACCTGTGAGTCTAGTCTGAGCTGAATAAAACCGGAACAATTTGGAGCAGTGCAGTGCGTTTCAGGTCCTGCCTCAGTCGCCGCACTACGTACACTCGATCAATAGCTTTATGCCGCCCGCTCACCCGCCGCTCTTTCTATGCGCGGATGTTAGCTAAATTTAGTGTTTGCTTTTTTGCTATCGAGACTGCGCGATAAAAGTTTTAACAGCTTCATACCTATACCAACCAACCAGCCAAAATGGTGTGCTGCTGTCTGCTTTTGCTGGTGCCTTTTGTGGTCATTGGTGCAATCGTCTATTGCTTCTACATTCCACTGCCGGAACAGCTGTGCAATCGTTGGTTTATAAGTGGCTTCGAATTGACCTGCAGATTTCTTCACAATTATCCAGCAAGTTTAAATTTAATCTAAATGCCTGTCTCCGGGAAAATTAAAAAAGAACGCCGTTTTCGTAGAACTATATTTAAATTTTGTCTTCGAAACGTTCTGAAATACTAGGTATTGTGTTAGAACAGGAAAGAACATGTTTCGCGCACTACAGAAACATAGAGGTTCACACAAACAATAATAAAAGCACAGCCAGTTTGTAATTCTTCTTAGAGGCAAATCAATTCTTTACCATTTGTTTTCCAATTTCCTCATTAAATCGTCATTACACATTTTGTTCCATTTCAGGGTCATTTCTTATCAAAAACGTTGGGCACATATGCGCATTTGAGGTACACCAGATGGCTTACGACAATAATTCGTAAGAGACCAAATTCAAAAGATGTAACGATTTCTGATCAAAGTTTTGACGGTGTTCCCGTACGGATTTATGAGCCTAAACAACGAACAGCTAACTGGGCTTTGATTTATATTCATGGAGGAGGCATGGCAATACTTGGCATTGGTAGTGGCCAATAAACCAACACTAAATTCGAAACACAGAAAAAATTTCAGATAACTGTGATGATTTACTTCTTAGATTTGTCGCGAGAGCAAAAGCAACCGTGCTTTCTATAGAGTAAGTATCAGAATTATTTTCTTACAGTACATGTTCGGCATAATTAAGAAACTTCTAACAGATACCGTCTATCGCCGGAGAATCCGTTTCCTTGTGCCATGGAGGACTGTGAAGCAGCAGTGAAGCATTTTTTCAAGATCAGTCAGAAGGAATACAGTATCGACCCGAACAATGTAGTGGTTATGGGAGACAGCGCAGGGGGCAACTTGTCAGCTGTCATCTCTAATCGTCTCTCTCGAAATAAGGACTTGCCTAAACTTAAAGTGATTTCAATTTGTCATTGCAGACCTTACGGGTGGCCTAAAACAAATGAATTAATAATTCAAAAAATATGAAATATCGAAGAAAACTTTTTTCCATCTACCTTGTCTACTTACAGTAATGTATGGTCTCCTACCCGTACCTTCCACATTAACTACGAGTAAAAATGTATCGTATATGTAGGCACAGATACTGATTTACCCGTGGACTCAGTTTCTGGATTACCAAAGTCCTTCGTACCAACTCTATTACAAGACGTACAACAACACAGCACTATTGGATCCAGAATCAAGCGCCAGATGGTTTCTGAATTACGTTGGAATCAAGTCTCCCAGCAGACAGCAAATATCGGACGTGATGAACAACAACCATATCACTAAAGAGGCGTTCATCAACCAGACTCTTCACAAAGAGCTCTTTAAAAATGTAGACCACGATTTGATACCACTGCGTCTCAAAAAATCTGACGTCTACGACGGACCCAAACGAATGGATGGTAATAAAGAGGTGACTACATATCTTGAAGGCTAGTTGGCGTTCCTATGGGTTTACATACTGCACGTACAAGTAACAGGTCATCCCCCTGGGAGAGAGTAGGGGTTGGGGGTCTGGCACCGGCCGGGTTTTCAGAGCCTAGATTCTAGGGTAGGGGGTTGGGCACTAAAAACGATCAAAAATCGCAAGAAACCGCAATTTTGGGCTAAAACCGTCAAAAATCGCTAATTTGCTTTAATTAACTAAAATCACTCTAATACATTAAAAATAATGCTGTTTTACAGAGTATTTTAGCAATTTTAGAATCTGAAATTATAAAAAATTGCAAAAATTTTCTGACAAAATTATTTGCCAGGAAAATCGTCTTGGGGAAGGGGTCCCGACCGGAGGGTCCGGCCTAATAGAATGAAAGGTGAAAAGGTAAGGCATGTGCAATGGCGTAGCTGGGAATCGAACCCAGCACCGGTTCGATTGAGTCGAGAGGGTAGGCAGACCGCCGACCTCCAATGTTGCATGTATGGGGGGTGTATATTGGGTACACCCCTTTCTGGTAGGTCGGTCAGTAATAAGCGATACCTATGTACAAGAACTGTTACCTTACCCTTACCAAAGTAGCCAATGGCCAGACAGTCGTTTCCTATAAAGTGACGAGCAGTATTTTCAGCTGTACGAAGAGGTTAAAACCCTGATATTCAATCCCGATTTCTCCCCTCTAATGACTCCCAATTTGAGCGGAGTTCCACCAGCTATGGTCATAACATGCGGAACGGACATTATCCGAGATGACGGTACGATTACAAACCCAACATTGATGTATACGTATACGTACATAGTCAAATTTACTGTTTACAGGAATTTGGTACGCAGAGAAATTGAAATCGTTTGGTGTGAAAACTCAATGGCTACACTACTTCGATGCCTTCCACGGCTCTTTCTCTATTGGTTACCCTGTAGCCAACAACATGGACGACAAAATTGTTCAATTCATCGAAAGTCTCAGCTAACTTCTGTGCCTCATCTACAGCCTTCTATAGCTGACTCATTACAGTCAGCCACTTTACGTCTTTCTGGTACTGCACACCATAAATGGTACCTAGCCTGTGGCACAATATTTGGTGCTAATACCATAAACGGCGTTGGTGCCAGACTGTATTAATGGTTTTCTCTTGATTTCTTCACGTATAGGAATTGTCTTAAGGCATATTGAATCAGACATTTCTCGAGTTAGGACACCGGACATCCATATGTACCTTACCTACGCATTACATGAGACCTTGACTACTCAACGTAACTAAGATGATTAGATACGTACTACGTTCATACTTTATGTATTCTTGGTCAGGGATGTAAGGTGTGCTTTTACTTTTTTTACAAAAATCCTAACGGTCGGAAGAAACATAAATTGCGGAAAAAATCATTAAGCTAAAAATAGCTAATTTGTGCCATTCATCAGTCAAAAATGGACTTTTGTGATGTACAATAGGCTAGACTGGCTTAAAACTGTTAGAAAACAACACAACAGAAAAGATCAAAATCGGAATGATGAAACAGAAAGGCAAACTGCTGTAAGAAAATCTGCATATAGTCTTTGTGAATGGGACGCGTCAGGCACTGTTTCATGCCTGTTTGGTGATTTATTTATATTTAAGGAATATTTCGTATTTCTGATCTGAACAGACTTAGGAAGATGCTAGAAAGCGATAAAACCAAGCAAAGGATACTGAGATCTTGAGCTGGAGTTTTTCCGGGATTTTGGAAAAAACTGAAAGAAACCGGAAAAAACTGAAAAACTAACCGAAGTTTTTTTTCTGAAAAATATCCATCCCTGCTTGGCTCAAAGTATTCGAAGAAGTGATATTATTACAGTGTGGGAAACATAAACTTG